>JABUQX010037441.1:17500-20000 GCA_015478945.1 Trachelipus rathkii | reverse complement strand
TGGTAAAAACTAACACAAAAGGCTTACAAACATAATAATAATAATGATACTTATCGATCTTTAATTCTTGTCTGAAGGCGATGGAATTTTTAAACTAGTTCAAAATTTAAATCAAACCGGCACTAACACATCATGTCTTAAAGAATGCCAGCTCTCTGGGCCTTATTTTCAAACAAGACTCTGCTCCTGGTCAAACTGCCAAACAAAAAGTCTCCCAAAATTCAAATTACCGTAGTGTAATGCCAATAAATATATAAAGCATAAAAAAATTATAATAAAGCAAACTACGCAACTGAAAACCTACACAGTTGACCTCACTATACGCAAGTGATATATACCATTGCTAAATACACAAACCTCAACACTCACTACATCAAACAAATCAAATAAATTTAAAGAATAGCTACAAATAGTTTAATTCACCCTATAACGATAAAAGAACATGGCAAATAGCGAAACAACTCCCAAAATAATCTCTTAATTAACCTCAAAAGAAGCTCTAAAAGACTACAACAGCACTTTCTACTTCCAAACACAACTCTGTAACATATTAGCAAGTTAATTCTACTCAGACACCTCCTATAACTCCTATAACTTATAGACAGACACGTCTCGATCGGAGGAAAAGAAGCCCATTATTTCACCAGTCACCACTCATAACACTACAATGCGATTGAAATCTCTCAAAAACTCACCAGTCTTAGGCGCCCTGACAGCAATCTTTAATTAACTTACACATAAAACGCCTAGGACCCTTTGCCTTCACTTAGGCCTATACCTAACTGAAATATATGCAAAAAATCACGAGAAATTAGCTTAATCCCCCCCTCCCCATGAAAAAGATCGAACATAAATTCTTCATACCCATGCTCACACCTAAGAAAGATTCAAACCTTCCTCCCTCGTACCATCAAATCTCCCTTATTTCCACTTTATGTAAACTGTTAAGCTGTTGGAAAAAATCAAACTCATTAAAATACAACCAGTCATACAATACAATCGATATCCCCTGTTACTCAACATGGTTTCAAAATATCATATTCAATCACTTTAGTTCTGACCACGATCCCCCAAAACAGTATTAAAGGCCTTAACAAAACACACTCGCATAGAACCATATTTATAGCAAACCCTTCGATACTGTGTCCAAACACATCCTCATAAGGAAACTTCTAAACTCCCCTGTACCCAACAGCCAAAAAAAATGGATTTCAAATTTCTTATGTAGCCACACAGGACAAGTATCTAACAAAAATCACCTCCCAAAAACAGAATAACTAAGAAACGCACGTATTTTCCAGGGAGTCATTTTATCCCCTCTCATCTTTAACATGTTTACAGCAAGTAACCCATCCCACAAACACCAGGTACAAAATTAAAAACTTGCGCAGATGACAAATCCATCATTTTACAAAGCTCATTTATACCTATAACCACCAAACACACATAAATTTATATTCAACAACTGGAAACACGACTAAACACTAACCGAATGACAGTTTCTTCAGAAAAAATTCTCAATTGCTCTAATCACTACCGACTTACATCAATCCTCCCTCGATTCACCAACAGGTAAAACTAAGCAACATCCCTTTTCCGTTCAACAAATATCCAGACTGATCGATCTCGCTTATATGACGCGCGCACACTTCTTCTCAACTCACATTCTCCATATAACTAATCCACAAACAGGAAACTAAATATCTTACGCACACTCTCACAAAACGATTTTTTTGGCAACATATCAGAAACCCTCACCCTACTATACAATTAATAAGACACATTTCCGGCATGGTACCCTGCCACAGCCCCCTCCAACATATAGGAAACCTACAAAAAGCACAAAACTCTGTATTTGAATAATAACAGGCTGTATTATAGGCTCTCAATCCAATACTTTCACAAGGGAACAATAATCCTCCTTCCCATCCCAGCTAGAGTTCCTAGACCATCTGGATAAGCTATGTACACAATTTTATTCCAACACCTTAAAACCATCAAACGCCTGCCACTACACAGTCTCCAGGACCAAAAAATTACACAAGACACCGCTTAAGATCCCTACCTTCATCCTCAACCTAACACTACTACAGATGGATTCACAAAAACTACATACCAGAAATGCTTGCATTAACCATAAATACCTGAGCGTACCGCCCCGCCCCACTCATGCACCACAGAAAATAATTTCAAATCTCCTTTCTGAAAGATCTGCGGGCATCGCTGTTTTCCTGCCGGACTGAGTAGCCTTTCGCGTAGCCCTTCAGTTAAAGATAACTGAGAGGATATATATATATATATATATATATATATATATATATATATATATATAAAAGAAAAATATATATATATATATATATATATATATATATATATATATATATATATATATATATATATATATATATATATATAGAGATCTAAATATATACATATATATATATATATATATATATATATATCTATAGATATATATATATATATATATATATATATATAC
>JABUQX010037441.1:0-10000 GCA_015478945.1 Trachelipus rathkii | reverse complement strand
TATATATATATATATATATATATATATATATATATATATATATATATATACATATAAGTATATATATCTATATATATATATATATATATATATATATATATTTGTTCATTTGTTTTTCTTAGCTTTAAAATTAATATATTTTTTGTTAAATAATATTTACTTCATTTATATTAATGTTTTTCTGTTTTTGAGTAAATATATATATATATATATATATATATATATATATATATATATATATATAGATGTAAATACATATATAGTAGTAGTATATATATATATATATATATATATATATATATATATATATATATATATATATATATATATATATATATATATATATATATATATATATATATATATATATATATATTAAGGGGTATTTAAACCTTCATTTTATCGACAGGGAAAATGATCCATCGATATCAAAAATCTCCTTTACAGCCGCCACAGGCGTTTGGTTAGGTTAGGTTGCGTTAGGTTAGGTTTTGTTGGATTCGTTAGAGAAACTAAATAATTCCAGATTTTTTTTTTTTTTTTTTTTTTTTACAAATATCTACCATTTGACCTATCGATTATTTTTCTTATATAATATTTATATATATATATATATATATATATATATATATATATATATATATATATAAAGTACTTATTTATATATATATATATATATATATATATATATATATATATATATATATATATATATATATATATATATATATATATATATATATATATATATATATATATATATATATATATATATTATCCATCCGGTCGTTTTAATTATGCAGAATTTAAAATGAATTGAAGGAATTCGAACAATTTTGTTTAATTAAATTTAAAATAAAATAAAAAGATGATACACGGAAAAGAACGCATATGTATTAATTATAATTATTAGCTTTACATATTCTTAATCTCATCATCAATCATCATCAATTCCCGTTCAAACGAAACCGATTTTCGATCACTCCATGGATCACATCTCTCCAAACATTTCTGTTCTTTACCGCTTCCTTAAGCTCGCCCATGGTCAGGCCGGTATCATTTTTGATCGCGTCGAGCCAACGAGTCTTTGGTCGTCCCTTCTCCTACTTCCACTCACCATTCCCAATATGAGTGACTTCTCCAGTGAGTCACTGCACACGACATGCCGAAGTACTTCTGCTTTGGTGATCCTGGTATCTGGCCTGGATGCGATCCAGGACCCTTATTGGAAATTCGTTGCTGACCAAGAAATGCGCAAAACACGTCTCCAGCACTACATCTCGAAGGCGTTGATTCTTCTCCTGTCTCTCTTCCCAACCGACAATGTCTCGCATCCTTAGGTAGCTACAGGGAAAAATGATAGCACCGACTAGCCTAGTCTGGGTTGCAGTGCTGATGTTTTTACTTTTCCAGATGATCTTCATGCTCATCATCACACTCCGTTCAAGAGCCAATCATAGCTTGATTTCTGATGTAGTGTCCCCACTTTGGTCATCCTGGAGCCAAAGAATACAAAGTCTTGTACTGTCTCAATTTTATCATTTTTGCAGGCTTAGAACTACCTTCTCGCTTTCTTCTTGAACTTTCAAGAGATGTCTTTCTAAATCTTGCTTGCTTTCGGCTATTAAGGTTGTGTCATCAGCGTATCTAAGTTGCTGATGTTTCTACTACCAATCTTCACTCCAATACCGATGCCTTCTGGTTATTGCCTTTCTCACGATTACCTATGCATACAGGTTGAAAAGCTGTGGGGATAGAATACAGCCCTGTCTAACTCCATTCCCGATTTTAAACCAATCCGTATCACCGCTTATAGTTCTTGCTACGGCTTCCTGGTGTTTGTAAAGTGATCATTTAAACCGTACAAAGTTGACAAGGTGTTCCCATTACTAGAAGACATACCCACAACTTTTCGTGCTTAAGCAAATAATCGAAGGCCTTCTTATAATCAATAAAACACATGTAGAGGACTCTATAATATTATCGAGACCTTTCCATATTCCACCTTAGAACTACACAGACAAGGATTCAGTATGTGGAGGCAAGAAATGAAGCAGAGAGAATGAAAAGAAGAGTAAAAGAAGATAGGAAAGAGAGAGCGAAGATAGTTGTGATGGCAGAAAGGAAGATTTAGACTGAACAAAAAATGATATAAGAGAATCAAAGGGGAAAGTGTGCAATATCAAGGATAAGCAAGGAGACGATTTGGTGAGATCAGCAGACATAAACAGGAGATGGGACGGAATACTTCAGAGAAGTGTTAAATGGGAATGAACAGGTGGAGGAGGGTGGGAGAAGATATAGCTGAAGGAGGGGAGGATGAGGAGGTGGAGATCACTATGGAGGAGTTGGAAGGGGGCTCTGAGAGTGATGAAGAACGGTAAGACACTAATAAAAGAGGGAGGAGAGAAAATGAAAGAAGTAATTCTGAAATTGTTCAATAGGTGTTGGAACGAGAGAGAAGTACCAGAGGGGTGGGGAAAGTCAATTATAGTTCCAATATATAAGGGAAAAGGAGATACAGGGGACCTGTAAAATTACCAAGGGAATCGATCACTTGTTTGACCATTGGCAAAGAACACTAATGAGAGAATACTAGAGAGAAGGCGGAGAATGGTAGTAAAGCCTAGGGGAAAAGTAGCACGACGGACCTCTTGTTCGCCTTGAGAATTACGCTAGAAAAGGTATGGGAATATAACTAATTGAGCATACTATATAGCTTTTCATAAATCTACAGAAAAGCTTTGATTCAGTGACCAGGCGAAGAGAATGCTGTGAGAGTGCTAGAGAAAGATATGCAGTGGGTTAAAAAGTTTCGGGAGCCCTGGAAAGTATAGAATATAAGAATAGTAAATGTAATTGCTAAGAAAGAAATATGAGAATTAGGAATGGTTTGAGGTAGAACGGGGAGTCAAACAGGGAAGCGTGATGTCAACAATTTTGTTTATAGCATACCTGGATGTAGTGATAAAAAGGTGAGAGAGCATATAGCAAATTTGGACGGTGATATTCTAGCCTTACCGGAATGCACTTGGCTGTGCTGGACGAAGAGGGGAGAGAAGGTTGAGAGCTGTGACACGTTTTGAGGTAGGCCTTAAGATAGCCGAGTCTGAGACTATAACACAGAAAGACGGAGATCCAATGGGTTGGTTCAGTTAGAAAAGAAGAAGGGGGAGAGCTGAGAGTGGTTTGTGGGGAAGGACTGAGATAAAGATTGGTGGAGAAATGTAAACTACTTTGGGTGGAGTATTTGGACAGAGAAGGAAGAAATTGTTGCAGGAGATAACAAGATTTGAGTATAGCCCAGTCATGGGGGAGCTGTAAGAGCAGTGCACTCATCACTGAAAGATAGAATAAATGATTCCCTATGGAGGTAAACGGGTGATATTAGAGGGGTGTTAACACCGATCTACATATGGAGGTTAGAGACACGGACAGTCCGACACCAAGAGTGACGATAGTTAGAATACAGTGTGGCGGAGATGTACGTTGTTGAGAGCAATAGTGGGATGGACTAGAAGATACAGACAAAAGAAGCGAAGAATAAGGGAGGAGGTGGGGTGAAGGATATATTAAATAAGAGGATGACTGCTAGATTGACGGTGGTTGGGAACCTGGGAAAGAGATGCAGAAGGAGAAGAGCTGGCCCAAGATAGAGGGATGATGGGAGTGGAGTCAGTGACGGGAACAGACCCAAAAGGAAAACGTAGGAAGAGAATTGGGGAGAGCTCGGTGGAGAACTCATTGAGAAAGACATGGAATGCCGTCGATGCTGGAGCTGAGAGAAGAGGGAGTCCTGGAGGATAGAGAGAGGAAGATGGAGAAGAGCGCTGACCCCGCTGACCGGGTCTTGACCCTTCCTGGGAGCGGTTGTAAGTATATAATTATATATATATACTAGTATATATATATATTATATATTTAATATTATATATATATATATATCCTATTATATATATATACTATTATATATACTATATATATATATATATATATATCGTCAATGTGGCAAAAAGAATCACTTGCTTTTCTTTAAACCCAAAATGTATACTAAAAAGTAAAAATACAATTTTCAAATGATTTTTAATCATATTACTGAAATGAAAAATATAGACATATATTATGATATATATATATACTATATATTATATATATTATATATATGAGAATATTATATATTATATATATAGTATATATATATATATACTTATATATATATCTTAATAATAATATATATTATATAATATATATATATATTTATATATTATTATATTATTAAAAAAAATTATTTTGGAAATTTTTTTTCGGAATTTTTTTTTCTGAAGAAAAGAAAATTCACCGTGGGGGAAAATGATATGTGACCAGATTTTTTTGTAGCTTAAAATCGGCAGACACACATGTATTTATATATATATATATACTACTATTAATATATATATATAGATATATATATAATATATATATATTATATTATATATATATATGTTGATAATAATATATATTATATATATATATATATACGTATATATATATATATATATATATTATATATATATATAAACTATATATATATAGGTAGGTTTAATTTAACAACGCATACCTGTTGAAAATATATACTATATATATTATATTATATATATATTATAATATATTTATAATATTATATACTAATAATATATATATTTTATATAATATTATCTGATAATTATATATATATATACTATACTATATATATATATCATATATATATTATTATATATATATATTATATATATAATATATATATATATATTTACCTTCAGTTACAGTAATTTTCGCTAGATGATGAAATTTTCTTCATCAGTTCTGGAGACGATTTAAATTAAATCGTTAGAACTCAACACATGTCTGACAAAAATTATATTTTAAGGTAGTACAGAATTTCCTTTCAGAGTTTGAGGTTTGAGTTGGGTTTTTTCAGCAGTCCGGATTTATTTCATGAGAAAAACGCCACGCTCGTGTGTGGAGCATTTGTTTCCAGTAAGACAAAATTATTAAACTAATGCCGATCAAATGTGATGAGAATATTACCATTCTTAAGGAAAGTAAATACTTCCACCCACCGTTTTGTCTGTTACTAGATTCGAGGCATTCCATTCGTCTACTTTCTCGACTATATATTTGGTCGTGGTCGAACACGTAAACTCGTCAAACAAATTTGAATCATTCTTGCGGTCAAAAAAACCTCTTTTTCTGACGCAAAATCAATTTTTTTTTAATTTGTGACCAACTTGTTTTTCCTTAGCGAAATCCAATCCATAAATTTAAAATCTGAAAATGTAACTACCACTGATCCAAGTACTTCAAATAAGTATCATAAAAATCTAGCAGACTTTTTTGTACGTGGTCTTACCTCAGAGGAACTTTGACTCCCTCTTCTTACAAGTCTTGCTAAGTGGCCTCGAACAGAAAGTTGGTAAAACGGAATGTTTTTTCTTGACTATGTTTCTTTCATATTGGATATTCAGCAATACTTCTACGGGCTTGAAATTTCCCTCAATCTTTCACTTAAACAACTTTTTTGAAAGAAACCTGCCCTGGAACTGAAGGAAAATCAAAAGCGCGATATTTCAGCAAGCGGGATTTTCAACAAAAACATTTTCAAAACCTCCGGAACATCTTGTTTTGCACATCAAAGTATGCTTCAGTCAGATAAAGAGTTTTAAACACTCTTCTCGGATAGCAGCATTTTAAACAAGGCATCTTGTCTTTTGCTATATCCAAGGAGCTGTTTATACTCAATCTCGACAAAATCGCAAAAATTCTTTAAGCTCTTCTACTCGAACGTTATAAATGTAATATACGAATATTTTTTTACTACTTCAACAGTCAAGTACAGCTATATATATATATACTTATATTATATATATAATATATATATATTTATTAATATATATATATAAAATATATATATATATATTATATATAGTATATTATATATATATATATATATATATATATATAACTATATATATATATATATTATATATATATACAATATACTATATAATTATATATATATATATATATTTTATATATATATATATAATATATATATATATTATATTTTATATATAATATATATAATATATATATACTCAAACTATATAATATATATACTTACTACTATATATATATATATATACCTTATATAAATATATATAATATAATACTATATATATTATATATAATATATATATATAATATCATTGTTGTTATGATCTATTTTTAATTTACAATTATTATATATTTAACTATTAATATAACTTATTTTGAAAAGGGAAAAAAATAGCGGAGATCTCTCTGGAAAAAGCGGGACTTCTCAAAAAAAAGCGGGACATTTTTTTTCTATTTTTAAAAAAGCTCAGGGATTAGTTCGAAAAGCAGGACTGTCCCGCCTAAAAGCGGGACTATGGTCACTTTAGGAAAATGAAACACCTGGATTTTAAAGGTTCTTGAGGCTGCCCTAACGCTCAGTTAGTCCATCTTGGATGTTAACCATAGACCTCAAGACGTCACCCTTTTGCATTGGAATAACTTTGTCCCGTTTTGGCGTAATTTATGGGCGTATACGTAATAAATTCTGTAAATCTTTTTCATTGCAGAATTTTTTTTTCTTTTATTTTTTTTGGCGTTGAAAACAATACGAGTATAACAATGAATTACTGTACATAAATGCTATTAAAAAACCTGATTACAGGCATTTAACATTAAAAATATGCTGTTCTGCTAAATATCGCGAGTTTCATTTTACCCACTTTTCAAAATTAAATTTAAAAGAAAATTTAATTATTAAAAGGTTCTAATATCATTCTTTACCACATGCACATATTAATATTTTATAACTAAGGCCTTTGATAATTTCATTATTATATTATCTATTATTTATTATTATATATTATTATTATTATTATAATATTATGTATATATATTATTTTTTTATTATTATTATTTTTTTTTTACATCCGGTAGGATCTTTTCCTCTAAATATTTCGTAGAGGGAGCGGGGGGGGGGTGGAAAGAGGTAAAAATTCTGGCTACATTTTTTATTGTTATTCATATGTTGTTTACGAACAATAGTGGTCCAAAACGCTCAATGCTAGCAAGAGCCTTTTTTTATAATAAACACAATGCAAGTGAAATAATTCACTAAAATACTAAAAATAAAATTACTTAAGGCAGTTATGCACTACGTTCAAAAGTAAGGTATATGCTTGAGTTGACGCGTAATTTACATAGATTTTAAACTTTAGATATTTCTTTAATAGCATTCTATCGACTTACAAACCGTTCTATTTGAATGCGAATGGCAAAACTTTATCTTATTATGCTTTTAATTGGTTAAAAAAAAAAAAAAAACTTTTTAAAAGTGGGACAAATACAATTTCATAAAATACCCATTCCGCGTGAAAGATCCTGACTGGATAGCCTTTTATTTTTTTTTTTTTTATAGAAATAATTCATATATATAAACCAAAATATTTTAAGCCAATTAGATATGAAAATGTTTATTTATTTAAAAAATATATATTATTTTAATTATCTTTTGTATAAAAACAAATGTTTATAAATTTAATTAACACATCTAAAAGCCTACCTAATTTTTAACTTTTCCATGCTATTATATCATGTAAGATAGGTGGTAGTAGTATTACTTTTCCCCATTTGGAATATCATATATATTATATAATTATATATATATTATATATACATATATACTATATATGCTATAACTTATTATATATATTTATATATTATATATATATTATATATAATAATATATATATATATATATATATAATTATATAGATGTGTGCTGGTGTGTGTGTGTGGTGTGTGACTTATAAAATAAAAAAGAAAATCATAACCTTTGGTATTCCTTTAGTTAAAGTATAACCAAAGGGTAAAGGGAAGTAAAATTATTATCTTCTTTTTTAACCTATAAGGAACATACCATAAGGGTAAACCGCAAAGATGGCAGGGAGTGGGTCTCTCGCCTAAAAGGATATAAAAAGAAAAACTAATATTTTTCGATGAAAAAAAAAAACAAAAAAAAAAACGATTCTTTGGTCTAATTTTGTTTATTATGATAACTTTTAACCTAAAATAATCGTATTTGGAAGTCTAAACATTTTCTTTCTTTATTATTATGCAACTTCACCCTATAATATATATATTAATAATTATCAGTCACGTGGGAATTATCCTATCCCAGCTAGAGTAAATTGTCCAAGAAATCCCCGTTGAAAACTAACAACCAACAACGACCCTGTTTTTCCTTATCATCAACGATCATTTTGTATTTTTAAATATTCCGTTGTTTCACATTTAACTTCATATATATATATATATTATATTATATATATATATATATATATAATTATATATATATATATATATATATAATATATAGTATATATATATATACATATATATATATTATTATATATTATACTATATATATATATATTAAATTTACATATATATATATACATTATAAAATATATATATATATATATATTATCATATATTATCTTATTATTATATATATATATATATATGATTATATATATATATATATATATTATATATATATATATTATATTTAAACGCGTTCTACATAAGGCTTGACTATTCTCGTTGCAATAAGATGCAACTTTTTTAAAACGAATAACCCTCAGCTAATGAACGAAATATTTTGAAAATGTAGAAATGTATTTACCACTAGCCAAATATCTAAAACGTCGTTGCAAAGTATGCTTCAACTCACGTTTTGAAAAATGAGCGATATACAAAGGAATTCGTATCTTTAACGAAAAAAAAATTATATTTTGCTACTATTCCATAAAAGTCTACTTCATGATGGCATTTGTTCGGACTTTGCTATTCTTTATCATTTATTACATAATTATATAAATAATATTTAAAAGTAGTATAATGAATTTTACTTTTTGAATGTATATAAGGATGGCTATTATGTAGATAGTAATACAATTTAGACTATATTATATACTGTATCAAGAATATTAACGAGAATAATAAATAATAATAATAAATACTAAAGCCTTATAATTATGGACGCGTGAATAGAACTGTGATATCTGAGTACTTATTGAAAATTTACTTATCCCACGTTCTATCTCGCACTCATCATTATGATATATATATATACAATATATACTATATATATATATATATAACTAGTATATATATAATTATATGGATATATATATATATATATTCAGTAATATATATCTATAATATATTAATATATAATATATATATTATATATTAATATATTATATATAAATATATATATATACTCTATATATATATATATATATATATATATTATATACTATATTATTATACATATATATATAATATATAATATAATAACTATATATATAATATATATATATATATATATATATATAATATAATATATATATATATATATTATATAAAATATATATATAATATGCATAATATATATAAATATATATATAAATCGTAAAATTAGGACAATGAGCGGACAAATATCTCCCTGCACAAGGCTTTTCCCATCCCTTCACAATTACGTCATAACCCATGCAAACCCTTATCCCAACCCCAAAATTTTTATACTTTTTTTTTGGTTATCCCTATATATTTGTTTAAATGAATTTTCCTGTAAATTATAATAATAATATAATAATCAATAATAATAAATAATTACAAATAATAATAAGTAATAATTACATCAATAATATAATAATAAATAATAATATAATAATAACTAATAATATAATAATAATAATAATATAATAATATCAATAATACATAATAATAATATATTAATATAATACAATATAAATTAAATTATATTTGTAAGATTTCAACTTATTTGAAACTCAGACGAAAGATTGAAATAAGCATATATATATATTACTTAATATAGTATATATATAATCTTCCTCAC
>JABUQX010037440.1:20000-25000 GCA_015478945.1 Trachelipus rathkii | reverse complement strand
ATGTTATTTGTTATACTTACGTTTGTAAGTGTAGAACTTTAGTGATGTTAGCTGTTTATTTCGTGCTAGTATGCTTAGGTTTGTTGTTGTCACATTATATTCTTAGTTCAGTGTGTTTATGTTAGCTTTATTAAATGCGGAATAAACGTTGCTTACGTTGCATATACTCGTTGATCAGTGTATAAATTATTTTTATTTTTATGTTTATGTTTTCCCTCAAAATGATACTCGAAATATGACTTGAATTAATAGATAATAGATCATAGATCATAGATCATGGAAGGGTAGGAGGGTGGGGTGGGTAGTCTGTGATTAAACTGATTTACTGACTTTACTGCTTTAAAGGTAATTGTAAAAATGCAAATTTTTAAGTTATAAAATAAAATGAAGATAAATTTTAGTTTAAAACAAAAATGTTTAAACAGAATAAGCGTAAAATAAATAAAAGTTTTTAAAAAAATATATAGATTAATGATAAATTTTTGTTAAAATTACAATGTTAATGTTAAAATAACATTGATCTGTTCAGAGTTATGCTTGACAAAGTCGTGAAATACGGTACGTTTTGTATGTTATGTAGTTACTTACTGTTGTTAAGTGTGAACTTATGTTGATGTTAGCTGGATTATTTCGTGCTTAAGGTATGCTAGGTTTCTTGTTGTACATTATATTCTTGGTTAGGTGATGTTGTGTTAGCTTTAATATAGGAAACTTATGCTACGTTAGCATATATTCGTTTATCAGTGTATAAAGAACTTTATTTTAGTTTATGTTATACAAAATATGACATTAATTAAATCAATAAATCAATAGATCAATAGATCAATAGATCACGAATGGAGAGGAGAGACGTGGGTGGTTGATTAACTGATTTACTGATTTACTGCTTTTAAGGTATGTAAAAATGCAAAATAATTTTAAGTTATAAACGTAAAAAGAATAATTTTTTTTTTTATTTAAAACAAAAATGTTTTTTAAAGCAAATAAAACAAAAAATAAATTTAAAAGTTAAAAAAATAATGTTAAAGAAAACCAAAAGCAAAAATAAGTAAAAGTTTTTTAAAAAATATATAGATTATTTTAAATAAATAAAAAATAACAATAAAATAAAACTTAAATAAATAAAAAATAAATAACTTTTAACAAAATAAAATAAAGAATAATAGAAACGTAAAAGAAAATACATAACAAAACGAAATGTTTATATTAAACATGTGAAAAATGTAAATGTCTTCCAGTGACGTTTAGAAAATGTTACACATCTGCTTGACATCATAGAAATAACAGTCATGTGATCAGTAAGTTAGTACGACGATTGCCAGTCTCGTGTTTCAAGTAAATGTCTATCAATTATTGGTGTGCGTGAGTGTGTTGTGTGTGTGTGTGTTTGGTGTGTGTGTGTGTTGTGTTGTGTGTGTGTGTGTGTCTGTGTGTGCGTGTGTGTGTGGTGTGTGTATGATATGTTAGGTTTGTTATGTTCATAAACATATATATAGTTGATATACATAATAAAAGAATTAATAATAATAATAATTAATAATAATAATTAATAATATAATAATAATAATAAATAATCAATAATAATTAATAATAATAATAATAATAATAATAATATGGGTATAGGGTTAATTTTTGCTGAGTATGTTTAGGCTTTATCGAGAATTTTGCCTAAGTATAGTTTATTCATAGCTCAAAATAATGTTATAATTTGATATGAGTTGCATTTGATGAATGTATGTCAAGTCATAGTTCAAGAGTTGGTATGTGTCTTTATAGATGGTATTTTGTTAAGGGATTTGTTAGATAATACTGCTTTTGCTGTGCTGGTATGCTGGAAAAGTTGGGATACATTGAGTTTTGTATGTCTTGTTAGCTACTTCACCTTTGATAAGTATCGGGACTTTTTGAACGTTAGCACATTATTCATACGTGAGTGTATGTTAGTTGTAGCGTTGCCTACATTAATGACTTCTAAGTTCAGTTATGTTTGTTAGCTTTATTAATGTAAAAAATTGTTACGTTAGCATATATGTCGTCACGGTCTGTATTGAGTAATTAGACAAGGGTTAGTGGGATAAATTTTTGTTAATATACAATGTTAATGTAAAAATTAACATTGATATGATAAGATATGCTTGACAAAAGTGTGAATAGGTTACGTTTTTGTAAGCTATATGTTTAGTTTACTTTACTGTTGTTAAGTGTGGAACTTTGGTTGATGTTAGCTGATTATTCGTGCTTAAGGTATGCTAGATTTGTTGTTGTACATTATATTCTTAGTTCAGGCGATGTTATTTAGCTTTAATAATAGAACTATGCTACGTAGCATATATTCGTGATTCAGTGTTTATAAAGAACTTTATTTTTATGTTATGTTATACAAAAATATGACATAATCAATAGATCAATAGACAATATATCAATAGATCCGAATGAGGAGATAGAGTGTGTTTGTTAACTGAATCTTACTTGATTACTGCTTAAGGTATGTAAAAATGAAAAAATTTTAAGTTATAAACGTAAATGCATTAAATCTGTGGGGAAAAAGTAAAATGTTTAAAAAAAAATAAAAACAATGTACAAACTTCTTTTTGTAATATCATATATTTGCAATGATAAAAAACAAAAAAATAAGTAAAAAGTTTTAAAAAAATATATAGATTATTTTTAAAATAATAAAATAACAATAAAAAAAAAACTAAATAAATAAATAAAATGATAAATGTTAACTAATTTATAAAATATAGAATAGTCTTACCGTAAAAGAAAATACATAACAAAACGAAATGTTTATATTAAACATGTGAAAAATGTAAATGTCTTCCAGTGACGTTTAGAAAATGTTACACATCTGCTTGACATCATATAAATAAGTCATGTGATCAGTAAGTTAGTACGATGATTGCAGTCTCGTGTTTCAAGTAAAGTGTCTATAATTATGTGTGTGTGTGTGTGTGTGTGGTGTGTGTATGATATGTTAGGTTTGTTATGTTATAAAAAATATAGTAATAATATAATTAATAAAAATAATAATAATAAATAATTATAATAATATAATAATAATAATAATAATAAAATGAATAATAATAATAATAATAATAATAAAACTACTGTTTTAAGATAAAACATATGTTAAGTAGACAAAAGGGGAACAAGAGTAATAAAATCTATCACCCTTCTCACTCGTGTCAAAAGTATTGAACATAGTAATAAATCTCGCTTACCCTTCTCATGTGTCAAAAGATATTTGGAACAAAGTAATAAATCTCGTTGCCCTTCTCGTGTGTCAAAAAGATATTGGACGAAAAGTAATAACTCTCATACCCCCTTCCATGCTGTCAAAAGCAAACTGTCAGTAGTAATAAGATATGTCTGCATCAATTACGATGAAAAGAAGCTTTAAATTAATGAGTCATTCCTGGGGTTTATCCCCATAACAAATCAAAAGGTCTCTGATTGGCTATCCCTTGAGCGTAACAAGATTACGTAATGTTTAGGTGTCGGATGGAGAGCAATTTACCTACCAATGTTTTAGTTGTTGATCTGCAGGCAAAGTGATCGCATGCCGTTATTGGTGTCGTGAGATCTATGTTGAATAATAATAATAAAATAATAATAATGAATAATTAATAATAATAATAATAATAATAATAATAATAAAATTAAATAATAATAATAATAATAATATAATAATATAATAAAAATATAATAATTAATATTAATATTTTGAGCGATGTGTATTAGTAAAGATTGAGATTCTATGCGACTTCTGCTGGCTAAGTTGAAATTCTACATTTTAGTTACCTTAGTTAATGAATGCTGTAATGTCAGTTAGGCTAGGATGAGATATATTTTTGTTTAGTTTTCAATGTGTTAATGTAAAATTAACAGTTATGTTAGAGAGATATCGTTTTTAAAAGTGTTGTATATTTTCATTTAACTTGAACTTAAATATATTAACAACAACAACAACAACAACAAACAACAACAACAACAACAACGTAAACTACAACAACAACAACATGCAAAATTTTTAAGTTAAAATATAAAAAAGAATAAATTTTTAGTAAAACAAAATTTTTAAAGCAAATAAAAACAAAATAATAAATTTTTATAGTAAAAATAAAACAAAAATAACAATAAATTTTTATAGTAATAACAAATTGTTTAAAGAAAACAAAAGAAAATAAATAAAGTTTGTTATGTTGTACAAATATGACTTTAATCAATAGATTCATAGATAATAGATCAATTAGATACGAATGGGTAGAGGATAAAGTGGGTTAGTTTGATTTACTGATTTACTGATTTACAGCTTTAAGGTATGTAAAAATGCAAATTTTTTTAAAGTTATAAACATAAAAAGAATAAATTTTTTAGTAAAAACAAAATCTTTAAAGCAAATAAAACAAAATAAATAAATTTTTATAGTAAAAATAAAACAAAATAAATAAATTTTTATAGTAAACACAATGTTAAAGAAAACAAAACAAAATAAATAAAAGTTTTGTTTTGTTATAAAAATATGACTTGAATCATTAGATCAACTAGATCAATAGATCAATTAGATCAAAGATCATGGATGGGTAGAGGACAGAATGGTGGTTTTGATTTACTTGTTTACTGCTTTACTGGACTACCTGATTTACTGATTTTTTGACTTTGGGGTATGTAAAAATGCAAAATTTTAAGTTATAAACATCATTTACCAGCAATAAAAAATAAAATAATTTAAAGCAAACAAAATAAATAAAAGTAATTAAAAGTTTAAATGAAAACAAAAGTAAAAACATAAAGAATGAAACTGTAAAAATAAAAATAGCAAAACAATATATTTTAGTGACGTTTATTAAAAAGGAAAAACGAGATTTAAAAATTGAGAAAATGTCAGTCCTGATAAGTCTTCCTTCTTCCATCTTCCTCCTTACTCTTTCCTCCTTTTTCTCTTATGCCTCCGGCATTTTTCTTCTTCTTCTCTTTTTATTATCCTTTGTTGTAAG
>JABUQX010037439.1:15000-17597 GCA_015478945.1 Trachelipus rathkii | reverse complement strand
ACTTGATTCTTATAGTGACTCAATCTGACAATCTATCTAGCAATTCAACCTAACAACTATTATTATTTAATTAATATTATTATTATTAATTTATAATTAATATTTAATTTAGACAATAAAAACTTTATACTGATGTTACGACTTGCTATTTAATGAAGATTTTGTTGCGTAATATTAAGCTCACTTGGTTTAAATTTCAATATTGGTTTTTATAATAAAATTATTATAAACTAAAATCCTCCATCCTAGTTTTTACAACCACCCTAATATATATATATATATATAATATATATATATATATATATATATAATATATATATATATATATATATATATATATATAATATATTATATATATATATATATATATATATATATATATATATATATATGCACAATACCACCACAAAGATGGTTCCGAAAAATATAACATTGGATTGAAGTACTATATTTTAATTAATATATATATATATATTATATTATATATATATATAGTATATATATATATATATATATATTATATATATATATATATATATATATATATATATATATATATATATATATATAGTATGATAGGATCTTTATCACTTATTTATTAATATTGATATGTCATCAGCAAAAGCAACCATGAAAGAATCGTGTGAATTAAACATGTCATTAGTATAAAGAGTAAATAGTAAAGGGCCAAGTATAGATCCTTGTGGAACACCGCAATTTATTTGGAGTTTATCCGAGCATATTTCACCCAATTTGATATACTGTGATCTCCCTTCTAGATATGTTTTAAACCATTGTAGTGTATTTCCCTGAATTCCCATTTTATACATTTTTCTCAGAAGTATATCATGATCTATTGTATCAAAAGCCTTAGTAAGATCCAATAAAATAAGCGCAGATGAGTTTTTATGTTCTATATTTTCATATATTTTTTCAGTCAAACAAACAAGGGCTTCAGTTGTTGATCTGTTCTTTCTAAAACCAAATAATAATAATAATAATAATAATAATAATAATAATAATAATAATAATAATTTTTTATATTTTTCATTTTGATAATATATTAATAATAATAATATTTCAAAAATAATAATAATAATCAAATAATAATAATAATAATAATAATAATAATAATAATAATAATAATAATAATAATAATAATAATAATAATAATAATAATAATAATAATAATAATAATAATAATAATAATAATAATAATAATAATAATAATAATTAATAATAATAATAATAATCACTAATGAATATAATTATATTAATAATAATAATATTCAATAATAATAATAAAGGAAAAGATGGCTTAAAAGGAAACCTTCCTGATATTTTTGCAAATGAAAGCTGGATATGAAATAAAGTGATTATTCTCGACTTAACTTAAAATGCTCATGTCCAAACAAGCTGCGGAGCAACATTAGGACATGTTTATAACGTGTTTTTCATATGTTTGCATTGACTAAAGAATTTATGATTACTTAAATGCTTTATTTTTTATTTAGCAAAGGAAAAAAACACTTTTTTCCTAAATTCATTACTGATTTTTAAAATCGTATTGCATATTATATATATATTAATATTAGTATATTTTATATATAGAAATAAAAAAATATATATATATAATATATATATATATATATATATATATATATATATATATATATATATATATATATATATTTATTTACAGATCGGAAGATATTTGGCTTTTTCGAGGACCGGACCCGGAAAATCGACTTTTTCAAAAAAATGTTAAAATTCGCTATAAATGTGATAAAATTACTTTTTAACCATGCTTTTGTTGTTCGTTAAATTCTTTGCATTCAAACACATCAAAGTAATGTTTCAATTTAAGTTTTTTAAATGTATATATATTTTAAATATTATATTTCTTGTTTTCCAGAGCTGTAAGTAATAATGGATTCAGAACCTTCGACTTCGTCCTCTACAGCTACAAGTGGTGTAAGTTCGAGGCAGAAAGACAAGATTTTTCTGATTGGATATATGTCCCATCAAATTACTGGCAGTAAGTTGCCATCCAATGGTCAAGTTTTACGCTGTTTGTTTTACAATAAACGTCAAGTTAAACTAGAAACCAGAGATGCTGCAAGGCTCACACTTTAGGAAGTTGTAAGGTAAGTTACGTGCCAAACATTGGAAAGATAGTATTGCGAAGCTTGAAAAACTTCATGATAAGTGGAGAAAACTTCCAGAAGCGTAAGTTAAGCTCAAAGTAAGAAAGTGAAAGCTTTTAAGTCAAGCCTTGATGACCTGTTTGATATTGCACACCAAGACGCACTGAAGAGCACAAATGAAGAAGACAGACAGTTTTTGCTCCTTCAGAGACAAAAGGGACGTACTGGCTGCATGGGAGGAGTTGATATAAAATTCCTACGAGCAGAAGAGCGAAGAGCACAGAGAAAAGCAGCTGAGACGGTCAGAATGGAAAAATCAAAACTGAAACCTGTAGGTAGTACCTATCTGGATCTATTTTGTTGTACCTACCTAGCACCTTGGTACCTTTGTACGTAGATAAATATGTTTGTTGTTCTCAAGTTACTGTTTTTCTTTTGTGTTTCTAATCG
>JABUQX010037439.1:0-7500 GCA_015478945.1 Trachelipus rathkii | reverse complement strand
AAGATTAGACCCAACCACTATGCTCAATCTTTCATGCACTCCATTGGTAAAGTCTGGAACACACTCTCTTTATCTATTTTCACAAATACGTTTGACTTACTCAATTTCAGAAGTTGTGGATCGCTTTTTGCTCTCACTTGGAAACTTTCCACAATCTTCTAGAATTTAGTAGGCCACCGGCTGACTTTTCCTCGCCATTGGGATATATATATATATATATATATATATATATATATATATATATATATATTATATATAATATTAGATAATATATATATATATATATATATATATATATATATATATATATATATATATACCCAATGGCGGGCAAAAGTCAGCCGGTAGCCTACTAAATTCTAGAAGAGTTGTGGAAAGTTTCCAAGAGAAAGTAAAAGTAAAAAGGCGACATGCCCCGATACACAACTTTTGAAATTGTGTAAGTCAAATGTATTTGTGAAAATAGACAAAGACAGTGTGTTCCAGACTTTACCAATGGAGTGAATGAAAGATTGAGCATAGTGGTTGGGTCTGGGGTTTTAGAGAGTTGGAGAGAGAAAGGATGAGACTGTTGAAAGGCTTGTCTCACGAGCTCTCCTCACTGGAGGAGGGATGGGACTGTAGAGTTCAAAAGTGCATGGTCTATTGTAATAGCGATAGAATAAAGATAGTGACGAAACAATTCGGTGAAGAGAGAGAGAGAGAGAGAGAGAGAGCACACAAGCGTTAATAAAACACAAAGCTCTATACTCCACCTTTTCTGGGAGAGCTGTGTGAGTGGAGCCGTCCCAGATGTGTGAGGCATAATCCATACTGGGAAGAACGACACATTTATAAAGATACAAACATTTGGAGGGGCGTGAGGAAATTCTGAAGGCGCCTCAGAACACCAAACCGCATAGAGGCTTGTTTAGAGAGAGAGAGAGAGAGAGAGAGAGAGAGAGAGAGAGAGAGAGAGAGAGAGAGAGAGAGAGAGAGAATATGTGATCCTTCCAATTAAAATCTCGGGAAAAAGAAAAGCCAATGAATATTAAGGACAGAGAGGGTTTGAGGGGGGGGGGGGAGGGGTCGAAGAAGATATTATAGTTGTGTGGAAGATTATGTCCAATAGTCAGATAAATGAACTGAGTCTCTGAGACTTTGAAAACAACCTCGTTGTATATATATATATATAATATATATATATATATATATATATATATATATAATTATATATATATATATATTATATATATATATATATATATTATATATATATATATATATATATGATATATATATATATATATATTATCATATATATAATAATATACAGTAATTGCCAAATAATTGATTAAAATATTATATAAGATATAAAATAATGGATTTTAAAAGTATTTTTTTTCAAAACGTTTTTAAATTGCTCAATTATGTTAGCTGAGCGTAAAACATTATAAAAAATGGAAAATCATAGAAAATAAAATAGCTCAACATGTGTATAAGGAATATTTATATTTTACAATTCCTTAAATCACAAATTTGTGTTTATATATGATTTTTACTTTATATGTTTAGTATAAACACTATATTTTGTTATATGATTGATTTATATGTTTAATACGTAATACTAGGTTGTTTTATTGCATCTAAAAGATGATTTCTGTTTTATTGTATCTAAAAGATGATTTCTAACTTTCTCGCCACTCTCTCTCTCTCTCTCTCTCTCTCTCTCTCTCTCTCTCTCTCTCCCACACTCTCTCTCTCTCTCTCTCTCTCTCTCTACTCAGATGAAAACTTAACTCGGTTGCAGGTCAGCGAGAAAATTAATATGTATTAGAAATTAATCTACTTGATAGGAAGGCATCGAACTTGTTAAATATATTTTGAATGTAAATTTAATAAAATAGCCAAAAACTAAAGCTGTTTTAACACCTTAACATTAAAGAGACAACTATAAAAGGGTTATAACTAGTTGTGTTGATGGTTCATTAGCCTCGATGTACTAATCAAAGCGTAATCATATAGCTTCCTGTTATTGAAGAAGGCTGCTTCAACAAAGAAAGGTGAAATTCCGATTACCTGTAGATACTTAGACCCCCTCATGGTATAAACGAAGCTTAATAAGAGGAGCTATCAAAGGACTACCATCAACTACAACCTGTGTAGTGGAGGAACAAGCAGAAGAGATAACTACAAGCCCTTCTACTTCACCAACAAGACCTGCCAGTTGAGAAAGAAGAAAAGATAACTCCCAACACCCTTACCACTACAGAATTGGCTTCTTCCTCTACTACAAATAGGCAAAAGTTACTTAACGGATACACATTAATAGTGTAAATTAGTAAATGTACTGTATATAAACGAAGTTTAAATAAAAATAATTTTTTTTTTAACGGTTGAACGAAGAAAGTATTGTAAAAGCAATTAAATTTTTTTTTTGTTGATTCTTTTGCGAACTAGTTTGTGGCGCGTTTATTGAAATTCAATAATATATGTGAAAGAAGTTGCGTTATGCGTTCAGTCTGCTTTTCAAGAGATTAGAGAGCGGTCATGGCGCTCATATTATTCGTAACTGTTGAAGATATATTTGTAATGTGTCAAATGTGATGTAGAGTTACTAGCCTATTTGCAATAAAAAAAATTAATTCTGAGTAATAAGAAATGCAGAAAATGTCGAAGAGAATGTAAAATATATAGGAAAGTAGACAATTTTTTTAATCAACAAGGAATGTAGAGGTAACACCTAAAGTATCCTAATTCTAACCTAAACCCTAACATAGCCTAACCTAAGCTACGTAAAGTTTTAAACCGTAAACCTAACCTAACCTTAACTTATCATAACCTCTTACCTAATTATCATTTCACCCTAGAATAATCTTAGTTTATGAATCGTAGAGGCTAACTGTGAAAATTTTTTTTCTCTATTAAATTAATTTGTTTTTAATATATATATATATATATATATATATATATATATATATATATATATATATATATATATATATATATATATATATATATATATATATATATATTATATATATATAGTATATATAATATATATATATATAATATATATGTTGTGTGTGTGTGTGTGTGTGTGTGGTGTGTGCTGTGTTGTGTGTGTGGTTGTGTGTGTGTGTGTGTGTGTGTGTGTGTGTGTGTGTGTTCTTCTATGTTTCGGGATCAAGGAAAATACAAATTTTGTTGTTGCGTTTCGTATAGATTTCGCATTTTTGCTTGTCAATAGTCCATTCGCAGAAGTTAAACTTTTCAGAACTTGGAAAAATAGCAAATTTTATTTTATTTTATTTATTCTTTTTTAGTTTCGATTATTGGTCAAAACCAGATATTCAGATGTTTTGAACAATATTTATTAAATTGTTGTTTTTAAAAGCGAAACTGTCAATTTGATAGAAACAATCTCTGAACTGCTAAGTTTATCTTCAAAAAATAATTATTTCGACTTTCTTTGGAATACTATATTTTTACCTGTTGTTTTCTTTCTCGTATTAGGTACAATGACTAAGCTGGAAGTATATTGTCCTCTCTCACATTGAGTAACATAAGTTGAATGGAAGAAAGGCTGAAAGCGAGATCAGGACTCGACCACAAATAATTGTGTATGGCGCCAGATGAGTATTTAAAACGCCAGTGTTGTTGAGCGTTTTTGATTATCAGTGAAAGATATTTCACAGAATTTAGGCCTTTCATATCAAAAAGCCACGTTGGAATGCTATAAAGTAGTATACATTGCTATTTCAACTGCCAAATCTTCGCCGAATAGCGAATGTTGCTGAATGGTAATTTTTTGGGTGTTTTTTTTTTTTCAATGAAGTCGTGTATTTTTCAGGAACTCAAGTGTCTTTTTAAAACTTCAAGCGTTTTTTAAAACTACAAGCGTTATTTTATACACTTCAAGAGTTTTCCTAACAGCATTGGGCACTAGACGAATGTTGCTGAATGAACGATTTGACGCTTTTTAGTGTTTTAGGTGTATTTTCAGGCTTGGCGTGACAAGGAAGGGGTTCTCAAGGCCGGCGTGACCGTTTCTAATTTGTAAATTTGAAAGTTATCTCTGAGCATATATTTTCTCGCTTCGCTATTTTGATCGGGAGATTGCTGACTTTGCAAAAGTGATCTTTTACTTCGTTAATGGGCCTAAACATCTAGCTGTTGTATTCAAGACAGAAATTAAATCTGGATATAAGTGCCCTTCCAATTCTGTCTTAATGTCTGCAAATACTTTCAAAATTTCCCGCGAATCGTGGGAAAGCGCAGTGTTAAAAAATTTAGACAATAATAATAGAAAAGGTAATATTGGCAGGTCACATATGGTGTGAGAGCATACATAGGCGGATATCTTGCCATGTCCGGGTAAGGATGGACCTGGTAGCATCGGTGTCAAATGCCACGGTGCATGCCTGTATAATAGGGATGGGGCATCTTTCCCGTTGGCTAAAAATCCATAATTGAAGCTGTTCTGTCCTGCTGGCAGCAACTTTCGTTGTTATTCCTCCCATAACTCTCCGTCGAGACGCTGGTTGTGGTTGGAAGGTGTTAGGACCCAGCCAGAGTTTGGACGATCATGCTTGTCTGGATACGGTAGCGGCCGTCGGCCCCACGGGGAAGTGTGGCGTAATTCCGGCACCCCCACTGCTTTCATTAGAGGTTATGTGTTCGAGCCCACCCCAATTCCTACGCACCTTCATGTTTGGTAGTAGCTGTTCAACAGTAGCAGGCTTCGAGCGTAATTTAAATTTGTTAAAGCCAACCGTTATTTGATGCTATGCTGGAGTTTCGACCCGTGGCGGAGGTGCTCCCTCCTCTACTACTTGGGATGCCGGCTTAAGAAGAGTGAGGTAGGGTCGGAGTGCCCTTGGGTTCAAACCGATTTGGGAGAGGGTAATCCGGGGCGCCCCCCTTTCTTGGGTTAGGGCGTTTCATCTGCCGCCCCCCCCTCCGTTACTTGTTCCGGATTCAATGGCTTCGTCTTACACCCTCATCAATTCGAGATTCTAATAAAAACATACTCTACATATCGTCAAGCAGCACCAGTATGATCTCCATATACCTCCCAATATATGAAACAATCCGCATTAATTTTATATATCGGACATCACAACAAAATAAGCTCAATAGTCGAAGATATGAACACTAATAAACATATACAAAAATCTACTGATAGTGCTAAAAGCAGTAGATCACAGGTTAGAAATTATAACTACTTGTCTGAGGCCCTCTCAGAATACATACTATCAATATATATTATAAATATCGATTTTTATTAAATTGCGAAAAATAGTTGTAGGTGATTCCCAATAGTTAACCAAAATAGTACAAAACAAAGTGATGGAAACTCAACAGAAAAAATTGTTGTCCGCAGATTCAATATGCTATACATAATCATAACATGACATCAAACCTCACTCTTCCTACTCTGAAAGTCTTTCACAGTTGAATGCCGAAAGAAGCTTGACAAAAAATCTTCAAATACAAATATATATAAGATATATATCACAACACAACAAAAAACACCCTAATATTGAGCACCAACCAAAATATCATACATACAAATCAAATAATATAATCTTCATAATATAAACTAAAATATCTATATCCCTTTTCACTTCTCTTCATTCTCCTCTATTTGGGGCTATTCGCTTATATCCGGACTTTCATGGAAAAATACCAGCAGAAGAAAAGAGACTCATATAATGAGAAAACAAAAAGTACACCATACACTAGAGATATAACGAAAAAAACGAAACTATAAACTATAATCAAATATAAATAAATATTAAAAATCAATAAAAATAATAAAAACAAAAAATAAATAAAACATAATATATATAAAAATACATAAACTAAGTCCACGGACCACCCTTAGATAAAAATTACACCAAATAAAAGTCAAAAAAATCAGATATATAGCACAAGACAAATATAGAAAAACAATAAAAAATAATATAAATATATATATAATAAAAATAATAATAAAAATAAAAAAATAAATAAAAAAAACAAAAATAATATATATAAAATAATATGAAGTATAGAAACACAATATCCAGAGAAAGAGAACAAAAAGATATATCAGAGAAGAAGCTCTAAATAAATTACGAACCGAAATGAAATTTACATTAAGACAGGAATACCCAAACAGAAGATTGAATCAGAATACAAAATGCAAGTTCGTTCCCTCGGCTCACCTCCGACTCCCAATTTACGTACACTCTCGCCAGAAAATTCCCGACAAAACCCGACAATTTTGTGAGTCGATTGGCTTTGCAATTCCCGACAGATCCTTTCTCTTTTCAACTTCTGTTCTTCTCAATGCTGTTTCCAAGTCAAAAGGAAAGAAAAAGAATAAAGGAAGAAGCGTTCGGAGAAAAATAGACCCAAATTATAAACGTAATTCCCGCTAAATTAGAAAATCAATATGATTAATAACCATGTATGCAACTTTGAAATTATAAATAAGGAAATTGAGAGGTAATATATTATTATTATACTTAAATTTTAATTGGTGTTAAAATATTTATTCCAAACCAATAATATTTAACCTAGCGTAGTGAAATAACGATGCAGGCCCTGAAATACATACAATCTTTACAACTTCACAGTAAATAAATAATAATAAAATAAATAATACTACAATAATAATAATCATACAATCAAAATCTCGCCAAACTTAAAAAGAGTTTAATTTACATACTAAATAAACTAGAAAAAAAAAATAATGATTCGTTCTCACGTTATCACAATAGCACAATATGGCAAAATAATAATATAATAATAAAAATAATAATAATAATAAAAATCAAATTCTTAAATCGAATGTATTACTAGATAACACAAAGCTCATTTATTGCAATTCCCTAATCATTTAACTAATAGTTTCAATACTTATACCTTTATACTATATATATATATAAACTATACATATATATATATATAAATTTTTTTTACTTTTGATTTTTTTTTGAGAAGATAATTTTTGCTGGCTGTAATATCGAAAACGGGTACATCTGTCCACGTTATTGGACCCAAAGAGGTGTCTGGATGAGTAAGTAGCCATGGGCCAGGGCTCGGATACGCTGTCTGAATTTGTCATCTCAAAAGAAAAGATTCGCCATCCGTCGCAAGGAATAGCCAGTTTATAGTAATGTATTCTTGATTCCTTATTACTATCTATGGCTAGAAGGTCAGTTAAGCAAGTCTTCTAGTGATATTTATTTTCGCCCAATGTGGGACTTTTAAGACAAATTAAATCACCAAACAAGTTCCTTATTTAGACAAAGGTAAGGTAATAAATTTAAGGTAACAAATATTTTTCATTGCCTTATTGATTTGAGAACTTTAAATGAAAGGTATAATGAGATGCTAATGATATACATATCCGCAGGGGAATCATGTGGGTATGATTAGCATTCATAGACATAAAAACAATACATCAAGCATATTTTTGATGGCTTATTCCATCTAAATATTTACCTGATGGCTTATTCCATCTAAATT
>JABUQX010037438.1:0-17128 GCA_015478945.1 Trachelipus rathkii | reverse complement strand
GTCTGAGGCAAGTCATCAGTATCAACAAATACTTGGTATAGCTAATATATAATATTATACACCATTGGCTATAGTACGAATTAGATCATTCACATAAATAGATATGGACGATATCGTATATATATAGGGACGAGACGGGGAGAGACGAGGAGACGCCTGCCTGAGAGAGGACGAGATGAGAGAGAGACGGCAGCGGATGAGAGAGAAAAGAGAAGGAGTAGGAGAGGCGAGACAGCAGGGAGACCGAGCCGGTCTGGCAAGACGATTCGAACGAGAGGAGTGCGACTGAGAGAGAGAGAGGAAGGAGAGAGTTGGTAGCGGAAGTTGATGGGGTTGTGATTTAAGAGACTGTTTATACAAAAAAACTCAAGCAATTTCCTGGCTTTAGCTGTTCCCAACCCTTTTTCTAAAGTTGCTGTGCACCATGGGATTGAGTTGAGGTTTGAATCAACAAAAATTAGCATTTGAATGCAAGGTTGCTCTGCATTATGCTTTAACTAATGTTGCAATACTACTAATACCCTATTCTCCGATCACGAAGTTTTATCGATAGTTCTGAGTATATGCGACCGACTCAGTACCACGATGTACGCGAAGCAGCACTGGTTGAAACACACTAACAATGAGAGAAATCACTACCAATACCTATAGTCACTTACTTATCTGGTCCGAAATGGAGCGCGCACTATTTAGCTGCATTAAATGATATCAAATAAGGGCATCCAATTCAGAGATATTTCATTTTCCTAAGTTCCATTGCTTATGTGAACTTACTCATCCTCTGGAAATACTGCGTCTGATATCTTAGGTGTAAAATATACGACAATTAAGTGAGTGTTACTGCTGTTGTACCTCCTTGTTCAACTTTTGCTAATCTTGCGGTCTGATTGGAGTGGTGGTTAAGCTGTTCTAAGCTCATGTTACTATTTTTCCAATATAACAGACCATCACTTATTTGCAGTCATGCCTTTCTAGCTGGTTAATTGCTGGCACGGCCACACCACTCCACAAATGAGCTTTTATGTTTTTGTTCTCTTGAACATGTTCATCCGATGGTTAGGAAGAATGAAATTCTCAAGAGCTCTAACAAGAATCATGTTTAAACATGTTAATTTACAAATATTATATGATATATATAATATCTATCTATATATATTTAATTTATAGTATATCCTATATATTTTATATATATATATATATATATATATATAACTATATATATATAATATATACTCTAATATGATATAATATATATATACTACTATATATGTAACTTGTAATATGTAACATACTTAATCATATCACATATATAACTATGTCTAACGATAGATGATACGATATACCTAATCGAAGTTATAAATTATCTACTTATATAGTACAGATATATACTCTAGTTACGTAGCACGTAGCTATATACTATATTTATAATCCTATTAGTGCCTCCGGTCACCTCATATATATCTATATAGTTAATAATATTCGCTTATATACCGCAGAGAACGTATCTTCGCGCTTCATGCTGATAATAGCTGATATTATATTAATATAATCATTCTCACATAATTTTAAACTCGAGCAAAATTTTTAATTACCTTTCAGTTACTCTTCGACTGAAAAAGATTAAAACCATATTCATACATGCTAAAGAAACCATTAAGTAATTATATTTTTAGAATATAGTATGCATGGTTTTTTTATTGGTTTTGAATAGATATATATATATGTGGTTTACCATGCGTTCTAACATCCCACCCTGACTTGGCTTCATTAATTCAATTAATGTGGATTGCGTGATAGTAAACTTTATGGGGAGGTATTTACCAGCATTTGCTCGGCGAGGCCCCACTCGTTTATCACCAAATAAGAGCTCCCTTGGATGCACATGCGTCTTTTTCGTCCGGGGATTTTACGGGTCTCGACTGTTCCCATAGTAGTTAGAGGGGTTTTTTACTCAGCTTGGTGTTGCCAGGCGTGCTAACACGACCTTCAAGATCTCCACACACCTTGCCATCGTGGAGATTTCAATATATTGAGTTTAAAACCGAAGCCATTTCCGATTTTGTAGGTCTCCTCCAAGTGTACCCGAATAAAACGTTGACAGGAATGGAAAGGTAAATACCACGTTATTAAGTTTAAATACGGCTTTATGCTCTTTCGGAGAAGTCAATAAATGATACGGCCATTGAGATGAACATATGGGAATTTGAATGACCCATTAAACCATTCAACGTCTGTGACCATGACCGAAGTTGTTACATGGCAAGTAAGCCGAATCATTGTTCACGATGTCTGATCACTAGAATGACACGTCCGAAGCACAATAAATGTCCTGCTTTTGTGTTTGATTCGAGTAGCTTCTACAGATCTTTGGGAAGATTCAGGTTCTTACTAATTCATTAGACCTCTTGAGAGAAATTTTGGTCCTGTTCATCTTTAATCAGAACTTGACTCATCCAACTCAGTTTAGAGGTACGGTGTACCTAATCTTCAAAGGAGCGAAGGTAATATTCTTTTTCCAAGGTAGTGGGAGGCTTGGTACTGGATATTTGAATGTTGGGATGATGCGAATTCAGGTTGAAGCAATTATAACGGTATGAAATAGAAAGTTTCAACTTTGGGAATTGGTACTGGTCTCCAGTGCACGAACGAAATTAACCATCATCATCATGATGCTTCTGTCTGCTCACGCCATACAATAAGATCCCAAAACGTAAAGCTTTTTCTTACATTTGAACCATTCCGGAATCTCAACGCTCCGTTTCACAGTATAGAGGGCCAAACTTTTATTTCATCTCCACATTTTATGCCGAAGTAAATTTTTTCAGGAAATTCTGTGATATCTGTTGTTTGTTTAAAATGCAATATTGCAGATGTATACAAAGAAACTATCTTTCGCATTAAAAGCTTAAATTGATGCACATCAAAAACTTGGTAGAAACACGGTTGGCGAATGACGATATCTAACACGACCTGAGATCAATATTGAGAACAACCTGCTGAAACAAATGATTCAGTCACAGTACGCACATGTCAGAGCCTTGCACGCTCGCCTTGCACAATGATGGATGCACACAGTTATAATGGCCTACCTTCCCTTCCTTCATTATATATATACCTATATAATATACTATATAGTATAGTATTACATAAATTTTATATCTACTGTATATATATAATATATATATACCTTACTTAATACTATATACTTATTATATATATATTATACCATGTTATATTATATATATATATATATAATTAATATCATATATTATTACAATAATTATATTTACTACTTACATAACATATATATATTACTATATATTATATATATATAATATTCATGATTTACAATGTGATGTAAAATACATCGCTCTCCATGTAAGTTTGGCAAGTATTTGAATGAGTTGAATGATCAAAACTCGGACAGACGAATGAACCGGATTTTAAAAAAAGTCTTCAAAATTTAAAAACGAGAATTTGCGTTGACAGGTAATCCATTGACGTCTACGATCTTTTAATAGGTTTTGTCCGATTCGCACACCAATATATAGAAATCAGTTGGAAATTCATCAAACAGTTTTTTGGTCGAAGACCTGTGTAATCAGTGCTAGTTTTTCCAACAAATTATATAGCTTACTATCATATTATATATCTTATATATAATATATATATATATAATTACTATATATTACTGATATATAATATATATAATAATATATATATTTACTATATAGAAACTACAAAATCTTTTAAGTGTTATATTCTATACTATTATATCTTATATATATACATATCATATATATATATATATATTTAATATAACGATAGTTTTATATATTATATCTATATATAATACTTATACCTATATGATATATCATATATGATATATATCTATATATAATTATTATATATACTGATATATATACATATATAATATATAATACTATAATACTTATATATATAAATATTTATTACTAGTATATATACTATACAGTATATTAGTTGTTTATTTTTCACAGGAAAGCCAATTTGTAATTTATGCTTGAATATAGATGGTTAGTTAGCTAATGTAGTTTATGAAATTTTATTTGCTTAGGATGCATTTTAATTTTTTTATTTCCATTCTGTTCTTTAATATATTTATAAATTCTACAGACGGAATCTGGCCTCGAACTCTTGTTATCAGAGCATTAGTCGAGAACTTATATGTTTGTCAGAGTAAAATGATCCAGTTCTAATAATAAGTAAATACTAGTTACATATATAAGTAATAATATAATAATTATATAATAGAAAAGTCAATAAGAAATCATAATAATAATAAATAATCAAAATAATCAATATTAATTAAATAATATCATATAAATTATGGAATAATAATAATATAGTACATATACTGAATAATATTAACATATAATAATAGTAAGTATGATAGCATTAACATTATTAATATTAATCATATATCATATAATATGAATAATATATAAATATATATAATAATTAATAATATCAATTAATGATAATAATATAATAATATAAAATAGTTTTTATTAATATTAAATTATTAAAAATAATATTTCAATAATAATAAATAATAATCATAATAGTATCTATAATAATAATAATAATATATAATAATAATAATTAAATCATAATAATAATAATATAATGTATATAATTGAATAATAATAATAATCTAAGTCATAATATAATAATAGTAATATAATGAATGGTGATTATGTTTCCATTATACTAATATAATAATCAAAGCTATATATTATATCATAATAATATATAATATACTTATAATAACTAATTGTATACATGAATAATTAGAAACTATACATTGATTAATATAATAATCAATAATAATAGATGAAGTAATTATATAATAAATAATAATCATATTAATATGATTATTAAACCATAGTATTATCATACAATATATTCAATATTAATATAAAAATATAATAATATAATAATAATAGTAATAATATGTTATAATTATTCAATAGCTAATATTAATAATATGTCAGAACGAATAGTATAGATATGATATAAATAATAATAATATAACTATATAATAAATACTATATAAAATTAATAATAATAATAAATAATACATTAATAATGACATATAACCAATATTAAAAATCTGCGCTCGCCACACATGTTATGCTACTTTAAATCGGCAGTGGGCCGTCCAATCTCAACATTTTGCATTGTCTATACCAATATTATACCATCAGGGTTTTTTTTGTGTTTTTATTTATAAGCTATGAGAATCTTAAATATTTTTTTATCCTTTAGTATAAACTTTACTATAGGAAATGTAATAGATCATTTAAAGCAGCACTTTTTATATGCCCTGCCAAACCACCCTACCAATCTTCACATATATTCCTCATATTCAGCATGCAAAACCAAATCATCTGCTACAAAACCAAATCATCTGCGCAAATAAGGAAGGTACCCTTCACTCTTTACTATCTTTATCAGTCTTAGACCCTCCCATGCCATCCCCTTCTTAATTAAATCCTTTCATCACCCCATCCGTATACAAATTAAATAGTCATGAAAAAAAACACGTTCTTACCTCACTCAGTTATTAATCTTAAGCAATTCACTCTCCGCTCCATTTATTCTCACACTCGCTTCACTATTAACAAGCATTATTATAATTCCATTTAGAATCCTACCACCCACACCATAAATCATTAATATCAGCCACAGAGTTTTAATATTAGTCCTGTCATATTCCTGCTGCTAGTCCATAGAAACCTAAATAAAGTTTCATCTTCTTATCTTCTTCTCTCTCATTTTCTCACTCATTTACTTCAATGCAATCATTAATGCAAATTGTTCTTCAACAATCAATGTTTCAGTCAATCGACACACCCTTTCAACCAAAATACCAGCATATATCTTTCTTACAACACTCAATAAACTAATTCCCCATTAGTTTCAGAAAATCCCCTTAACATCCTAACCCTTATACAAGGGCATTATCACTGCTCTCCTCCAGTCCTTTGGAGTTACTCCTTCCTCAAAGGCTTTGTTACACAACTTCTATATTCAGTCAATTATAATTACACCTCCAATCTTGATCATTTCACCAGTAATTCCATCTATACCTGTTGATTTACCATTATTCAACACTTTTACTCTACCTTTTACCCCCTACCTCTATGCTAATTACCAAATCACCAAAATATCAATAACTTCTTATTCCATCAATCCTACGCACAGTTACTATCACCTCTTAATCACTGTCAATGTTATGCCAATTTTCGAAATGTTCGCTCCACACTCTCTTCACATTCATCTCATCAGTCACGAAAACACGATCCCTATTCATTATTCTATGAATATTCCCCTTACTCTCTTTTTTGATCTTTTGTACTTCCTTCCAAAACAACTTCCTATTCCCTTGTAGGCCTCCATTCATCCTTCTTTCAAACTTTTCATTAACCTCCTTTTTCCCCCCTTTTCTTCCACTTTTCTATACTCTATATTTAAATGCAACTATTTTTTCGAAATTTCATCATTGGTTTTTTTAGCACATTCAACCACTCATTTTGTTTTTACTTTTTACCACTTACATGACCTCTTCACTCCATTTTTTCAATATTTAACATTCTTGCTTTCTATTTAAGCCCCACACCTACGATGTTCACTTCCACTTATTAACGCATAATTCTTCTTCATTATTGCCCAGATTTTGTTTCAGTTTCATTTTGTTCACATTCAATCTGACATATTTGCAAGTTCTCTCATTACATTCCTTTGTAGCCCTCTTCATCTAACTTCTTACTCCTTCTGCCCACTTTTTTTCTTTTTCCTTTAGTCTCCCCACTAACCTAATTATATATATATATATATATATATTATATATATATATATATATATTATATAAATATACTATATATATATATTATATATATATACACACCCAAACAACACATGAGAACACTCACCTACCGCAACCAAAAATATATATATATATATATATACATATATATATTATATATATATTATATTAGCGCCGACTCAGCAACGTTTTTACTACTCGTGCCTCCTCCTCTCTCTCTCTCTCTCTCTCTCTCTTCTCTCTCTCTCTCTCTCTCTCTCTCTCTCATATATATAATATTTATATAATATATATATATATATATTAATATATATATATATATATATATATATATTATTATTATATAATGTTATATAATATAATATATATATTATTATATCATTAATTAACAAGAATAATATGTATTTAAAGCTGCATGTTATCCATAGGGTGCAGCTTTTTGTTACATTTTTGTTTTTATGGGCTTACTTATTTTTTTTGTGTTTCAAATTCAGATTTATTTAGAATTAAATATATAATTATTTTTTATCCAAATTGTGCATTAAGAAACAAAGTAAATCTTTTATTTTTAATTTTTTTTAAATAAAACGTGTGTTTAATTAGATTCTTAGGTGAGGAAAAAAAACGCAAAAAATTAAATTCACAATATGTATTGTACACAATCTTCAAAATTTTCTCTCCGCTTCTTTGGGAGTGGCACGAAACCGTTAACCATTTAAATTTGATTACGAATATAGCGATTTTATTCACATGGCGATGACTCTTACACTTTTTGTTTAAATTTCACATAATCTTTCATTTAGTATTATTGTTATGTATTCTTTCAGATTACCTATTTTTACAAAAAAATAAGCACTAATTTTATTATACTTTACGAATTTGAAAGAGTTCGTGTGGCAGTGGTAAGGATTTTCGTTATACTTAAGTAATAAATAACTAACGTTAGTGCATAAGACGAGTAGCGGACGAAGTGTAGGCAGGTCGCCTCGATTGGTGGTATATAGGGGTAGACTTTAGCATTAATAAATAGAATAGTGATATAAATAGTTAAGTGTAAGTATATATTATATATATAGTATATTATATGATACCTTTCTTATTATTGTCGTAGAAGAGGAGGATGATATGCAACGTAATTATGATAATATTTTTGGTTTTGTAATTAGTACTTAGATATAATGGGAATTATATTCAAATATGTGTAAAGTAATGTATAGTGTATGGTGGTTTTGGCTCACAGTATAGGCTAATAGTAATAATAATAAAGTATATACTCAATTTGTAAAATAAGTTAAATTTTAAAAAAAAAACCTTGTGTTAATCGTTAGGTAATATGGTGTAGATTGAATCCGCAGTCTCAAATAATTGTAATTGATGTGACTAGGCACTTAGAACAATATTGGTAGTTATAAATATTTAGGTTTTTTGTATTGATTATAAATAAAGTAAGACGTGTGTATTGAGTATACGTTAAGCAGGGAAAGTTATCATGAGTAGATAAAGGTAGAAAGTGTGTAGCTTAGTGCATATTAAATCTTTGGTCGTTAATGTCAAAGGCACTAAGGCTAAGTTACTATTTTGAGATGCGTTGGATTTGGTCTCATAAGTGAGGTAATCTATAAGCGTTTGATTAGGTTGATTAATAATTAGCTATGTAGTATTTAATGTATAGTATTATATTGAGTAATAAGAAATTTATTATAAGTGATTAGAGTGAAGATTAGTTTTAGAAGAGATATTTATTATAGTTGTTTTGAAAATAAATGGGTACTTAAGAGTGAGGAATTTTATATGAGGAGTATTAATTTAAAGTTAGGTAGTTTTTTTCTAATTTTATAGTAAAAGGTTATATGATATAGTATATAGTTTTAGTATTTGTATTTAAGCCGGATATATGTAATTATAAGTATATAGGTTGTATATTTGATAATTTCAGGTAATCGATCAACATGAGTTTGATATTCAAGACTCCTCCAGACAGAAAAAGCATTAAGAAAAGAATACTATGGTTTGTGTGTATTGTTCACATTAGTGAGTTAGCCATTAATTATGTGGATTAAGTGTGATTATGTAGTTGGTTTTAATTGTTGGATGTATTGTTATAGTATTATTGATTAGTAGTTTTATATGTTATTAATGTATTATTTTAGTTAATGTTTAGGTTAGAGTAGATTGATAGAGTAGAGATTATATTGATTATGATTATTATTATTATTATTTGAATAGAGTGTAGATTCATTATTTAATGTATTATTAGATTATTTTATTATTATTATTATTATAGTTAGTTAAGTAAGAGTAAATAGTTATGTGTTAGAGTATTAAGAGCTAATATTATTTTATAGTTATTATTATTAATATTATTTATAGTATTATAGGTTTTTTAGATTATTTTATTATTAATATGAAGTTTTATAGTATAGCGATAGTTATTAATTAGTGTTATTATTATTATAGTATGTATAGTTAGTGATTAAGTTTAAGTATTATAAATTTGATAGAATAGGTATTAATTCATGTATGTATAAAAAGAGTAAGAGAGTAGAGATTTTTATGAGGTTACAGTAGAGTAGTAGAAGATAGAGGTGTGGTTTACGTTAGTGTGGGGCGTCTTCTCGAAGTTTACGTGGCAAGAAAGATATAATTTGGAGATTAATCTTGTTTGTGAGTTAGAGATACCGTAGATGGATGAGATAAAGCTTGTGTTATGTGCTGTGTTTAGCTTGTAGGAATAAAAGTGTGTGAGAACTGAAGAGGTGTTTAAATAAGTATTAATATATGGCTCGGCATAATTTTACGTCCGTCTCGGAAATGAACCTGACCCCTTTAACGAGATAACCCTCCAGTTTACAAGAGAGTGAGTTGATGAGAGGGAGTGAGATGTCCGAAAGTCTAGGGTTAATTTAGGGTAGATGAACGGGGGTATGACTGAGAGGGGAATGGAGGAGGGAGAAGAGGGGTTGAGTGAGGGAGAGAGGTCCCTTTACGTTATGACGACTAGGTCATTCATAGTCTATGATCTGAATAGGCATAGATTGATTGAGTGTGATAGTTGACGTGTAGAGGAATTGAGCAGACGATCGCCACCCGAGAAGTACCCTGTAGGGGAGAGTGGTAGAGAGAGAGGAGGAGAAGATATATATTAAATAAGTGTTTTGGAAAATATATTTAGACACCGAATTTATCATTTTAATTTTGTCCTTGAAAGAGAATTACGAAGATTTGTGATTAATTTTATTTATATGAGATTTTGTATTTTCTTTCATAAATAATTTGATATTTTAATATTATGTCTATTTACATTTTTTTTACAGTATGAGCTTATAACTTTATTTACCGAAAATTAATATTGCCGACTACTTATATATCGAGGCACTAGTCACCCTTTTATTCAAAAGTGAGTGAGGAGTTTCATAAATAATCAATAAACATACAACGTAAAACTTAAACAAATAAGGAAAGTAAACTCCACCCCAGTCCTCAATTGTACCTTTTAACGTACAATTTACCCTAGGATGGTTGTGTCAAGTACCGTATTATATTATTAAAAGAGGGTGTCGTACCTTATAAATGAAGGCATAGGAACCACGCCGTTAATATTAAGGTAGGAGACAGAGAGGGCAACTAAGTGCAAATTTCCTATAGAGCCCACGATGTCTTTGGGAACTTGACCGGTGTAGCTAGAAAGAAGAACGGGACGGCGAACTCTCGCGACGCATCTGAGGTCTCTGAGTCTTGAATTCAGTCTGTATCCGTTCCTCCAATTTTTACACCAAATTTTTTCAATTTTCACAATATCAAAGCCAAGCTAAAAAAAATATAAAAAAATAGACTAAATATAATACAAGCTAATAGGAAAATTTTTAAATAAAAACTACAGTAAATAAATTTTTAGCAGTTATTTTGATTTCAGGGGAGTACATTATTTTATATTAAAGATCTCCCAACGACCTACAGTCAGTAATTCGATAGTTTAACACAAATAATAATAAAATAAATTGATTTGTTTATTTATTAAGTGATTTGAAGCTAAATTAATATATTTTAGTATTAATAAATAACTAACATTATTGCTTTATATTATATGATATATATCATTATTTAAATAAGAATATTAAAATTTTATACTTTGTTTTATGGGTTGATAGAAGAGAGTACATTACTTATATTTTGGATTATTATTAATAATCAAATTTACAGTATGAGGTGACTTATTATTATTGTTATTGCATTATTCACTTTATTATTTAATATATAATATTATTAAAATTATTTCATTTTATATTATTATTATTATTATTATATATTAATTACTATAATATATTTATTAATTATTATTTATTATTGTTTTAATTTAGATTTATTGTTTAATTATAATTATTAATATTGTTACCCTATTATGTAGGATTGAATAATTTGATTTTATTGTATACGGATGAATAGAGTTCATCCTTTAAAATTATAAATATTAATCTGCTTATTAAATTATATATTATTTTTATATATAATTAAATTGATGAAATTTGCGTTCTAATTAATTAATAATTTATAATTAATTAATTGCATATATATTAATTTGCATATTTTATTTTAATTTATAATTTATAAATTATTATTATATATTTATATTATTATATTATTATATATAATATATTATATATTAATTAATTTATTATTATTATATTTAATTTATTATATATATTATAATTATTATAATTATTATATATTTGATTATTATTTAATTATTATTTAATTTAATTATTATTATTGTTTTCTATCCATTTTATAATTTTAATATCAATTTTTATTATTTTTTTAATTGATATTATATTTAGTTATTTAATTTATTATTTATTATAATTATTATATTTTTATAATATTATTATTATATATTAATTGTTGTTGTTATTTATATTTTTATTAAATTACATTATTTTTTTTTTTATTAATTATATTATTCTACATATTAAATCATTATTTATTTATTTAATCATTATATTAATATTTTTTTATTTCGTTAATTTATTTTTATTATTAATTAATTATTATATAATATATTTATAATATTATTATTATTATATATTATATTATTTTAATTATATATTTTAATTATATTAATTTATTAATTATATTTAATTATATATTAATTATTATATATTATAATTACTATACATCAATATCAACATGACTTATATTATTATTATTTAATTTAATTATTATTAATATATTTTATTTATATTATATTGTATATTATATATAACTGTATATTTACATAATTATTATATAATTCATTTAATTAATTTAATTATTATTTATTGATTTATATATTATTTATTATATTTTAATTTAATTATAATATTTGAATTACATTATAATGTATTCTTAATTATTTAATATTAATTTTATTATATATTATAAATAAGATTAAATATATTGTTCAGTTAATTATTATTTTTAATATTTATATTTAATATAAATTAAATTAATTTATTTATAAATTATATTTAACATATATTAATTTATTAATTTATTATGTTTACAAAGTCCGAAGTGATTGATTGTTAGTTGTTATGTTATTTTTATATTATTATTTATAATTATTATTAATTTATATTATTTAATTATTATTATATATTTAATTTATTATTATAATTATTATTTATAATTATTATTTAATTATTTATTATAGTATATTATATTTATTATATATACAAAATGTACTTATGTATTATTTTATATAATATGATATTGGGCCAGGTCAGCCTAGGCATCATATCATGAAGTAAATTCGCCTCATGATACTGTAATTATTATTAAATTAATTTATTGTTATTAGTTTATTGTATTATATCGCTCGTGTAGTACTTTCATTATCTTCTATTTTCTCTTTTTATATCTATCTCACTCTTTAATTTTCTCCACACAGTGGATGGAGGATCGACCGAAGCTCCTATTGATCCAAAGACTATTGTCACTCAAATGTATACAAATATAAAAATATAATGTTTTACTCATGTGTAAATTATGCAAGAATTTTCACTGACGTATAAGACTGAGACAACACAATAATAAGAGCTTTACAATCAGTCTTTTACCTAAACAGGATGCCAAGATGTCTAGCGTTATTCTAGTGGTGTTAGTTCTCCATCTTCGACATTGAGCCCATCCCATGTCCACACGGAGTTCGTGATCTGCTTCATCTCGAGACAGCACGCAGATCACGCGTATGGTGCCTCTCACATTATTTACCGCAAAAAGATAATCGTACGTACAAAGTGGTGTGCGGTAATATCAGAGGTGAATCTCTCTTCCTAGTGTCACAGAGTTCTTTTTCAACAAACTCGTTATTCTCTTACTCCTATTATTGAGACAACTTTCTTCTGCGCCATTCCTGGCCTAATACCTCCACGATTTATTAAGTATTTACCCTTAGAAAACACCTATAGCGTTGAACCTTGCGGATATATCATTACTTATCATATTATTCATGTTATTTTACAAGTGTCAGGTCAATTAATTCCTCACCTACTATTACTAGTTCTCTAATCCGGTTACTATCCACAAACACACAACAATATACTTTATTCTTAGCTTAAACCAGTATATATAATTACTTGATATTATCCTGGGAATTCATTGCACATATGGCCAATTCCATCTTAATATAACACTCCTTAATTCTCTCATTTACATACGACTTTTTGGCCACCATACCACGCCTATACCACCTCAATCGAACCAAGATTTATCATATATCTTCTCTACATTCTAATATGCAGGCAATCTAAGATTTATTCAATCTGAACAGAATACACCTTAGATCTATACCGCATTCACTCTCAAACAATATTCTCTCAACTGCCATACTGGCATATAGAACTATATAAACTATTTATTTTTAAGCATTATTTTACTTAATCACTTCATAAGTAACAAGCAATGAGTGTGAAAGAAAGAGGTTTAGCCCTTTTCTCAAATAATAATGAATTTAATTGCACCAATACCCACCTTCCTACCTACATTACAGCTTTTATATAAGGTGTCGAAAAAAGTGAATCAAATGCATTAGTCTTTTCATAAACCTTAAATACATATATATTTCAGAGATAGTATTTATACTGACATACTTGTTTTAATATAATTGTCTCACTTATTCCTCAAACATGATGTTCACTACACTTAGCGCACTCTATCTATAATTTTAATCTCATTGCTAAACACCCTGACCAACCTCTCCTTTATTAAGATACACTAAAATGCACTCAAGAGTACATTATGTTATTCAATTTCCACAAACAAATTAAATACAAATACTTTCAAGAGTCATTAATCTGAGCTGTCTTCGAAAATTTACACGGAAAACCCTCACTTTCACCATTTTCTATCTCGTCTGAACCCATACCTTTTCTCATTCCCTGCCACCCCAACTCTCATTATTATATTCTTATATTTACCACTACTCTATACCTTATTTTAACTTAATAATTAATATAAAAAATATAGTCCATGGTTAAATCATTAACGTATCCCTCACTCCTAATTTAATTATATGAATAATACCAATAAATCCGGCTTAAACTTTACACTAAAGTCTTCTCACTGTTGACTAACATTTTATTTTGTAATTTATCATTTTAATAAAGTCATTTCACCGCTACATAACATACTATATAACTGCATTAGCACTTGCCTCACGAGCTTTACTTTATTTTAATACTGTCATTATAACTTCTTGTTTTAAATCAATGAAAACCTATATTAGAACGTGTTATACCATTAGCTTTTCTCTACTAATTTTTTTAATTTGTGTAAATGTGAAAATTTGATTTCTACGGTAAATTTAATCCCTCAAAATCTTCCTATATTTTGATCTGTCCAAGTATTTAGTCATTTAATCATATCTATCTATCTAGGCGCACTCTTTCTATACCCTATTTTTTATTAATGTAAATAAATATATCTTCTCCTAATTCCCTCTAAATGTATATTTTTTATATCTAACAGTGGACCTTAAACTTAATTTTACTCCTTAATAATAAAGGGTACTATTAATTAAAGCTCTCCTCATAATCTCACATCTCGGAACTATATATTTATACCTTTCCCTCAAACGCTATTTGTTTGTCGCAACTTTCCTAAATATCACAATCTTGACTACACTATAATATTTATTTATTTAAATTTATATTAAATATTATACTCTAAAAAAGTATTCTACATCTTATATATTACCTGTTTATACCTATCTTAATGAATCCTAAATCTTATTTATGGGAGGGTCCTAAATTTTTATGCTTCGGGCTGATGATTATAACCCAATTTGTTCACCCTTACCTCCATATAAATTTAATGGACATTTAAATTAATTCGAATAATTTTATACAGCCGAATTTTGAACCAGTATAAACACCAAACTGTATCTTTTTTTTTACCTCTAAAAACGTCGTTTCCCGTATTTTCTCTGTGTCTCTGTAGTCATATTGGTTTGGTATTTTTTCTAATTTTGTGTGGTAGAGAATGCTCTGAGGGGTGTGGTGTTTGGTGTACGATGTGTGTCTAATAGCTCTTCCTAAAAAATATTTTTCTGGAACTTCGTATTCCTTCATATATCTCTGTGAAGAAATCCCGTTTTATCATACATTTTAGCATATAACTTTATCTGCTATATACTGCTAAAAACGCTTTGTGTAATATGCATAGGGAGACCTATTTTGCATTATTATATAGAAACACCCAATTCAATACTCCAATATAGATCATTAGGTTCAGAGTTTATCTCTCACCAAATATTCCTACTATTTTTTGGGTTTCTGAAACTTGAATATATATTCCGCCAAATATTATATATATATTTTATTTGTTTTTATTATATATCACCTCTGCTTTAGTTATTTGTAAATTTTTTTTTTATTATCCTCACTGCTTTTGAGAGAAAAAATGTTTATTGTCAATTCTCCACATGAATATAACTGAGTGTACAAAACGGCTATTTACTTACTATTTTGTAAGTTCGGAGCGATTGCTATGCAATGCCACATTCTTACTTAGATATTTCTTTGTATATGCAGTTAGTTTGGGATTTGTTCTTATAGTGTCAAGGCTTGAAATAAAAACATTTTTTGGAAATTTTTTATATACAAATTTTTTCTTTTGAGTATATTAATTCAAGAAAATTTAAAATGATTAGTCCCGTGAAGTAAAAAAGCTTGTAGTGTCGCCCGACAATACTATATGAGTAAGCACCTGAAGAAATAATTGATATATGCATTGGATAAAGAAGAATATAAGAAGCTTAGTAATAGTTGTGAAGGGATATCTAAGTCTCAACACCTTAATGTTCAAGTCGGTGCCCTCGAGAGAAAGCGAAATGAAAATATTGGAGTCACCTAAATATTCAATGTGGTTAGTAACCTCCTCTAACGGTTGAGTACCGATCAACATCCCAAAAATTAAATTTCAAGACCCCGGCCCATTGTAGAGTCGGGTGCGATTAATAATTATTGATAGTAAGATGATAATTGGAAGATAAATTAGAAAGGAGATATCTGCAAAATTGTGTAAATATAATTTTTCCTATATCAAATATTATAAAAAAATATACAAATTTTTTTTGAAAACATATTTTTTCTCAAGAAAAATATAACCTTAAAACATACTTTATTGGTATATTATAATACAAAAACATTTTAAACATTAAATTGATTAATTTAATAGTGTATCTCTTCTTATCCTATAACTTATCAAATTGTCTGAAAATTTTTCATGTGGATCGTAGATTAATATACTCAAAATAAAATAATAAATTAAATAATTCCTAATTTTTCAATTTCAAAACCCAAAAATAGTAGGTTTGAAAATCCTATTAACTACTCTCTCAAGTGCTCATTATATGTGGTTCATATAATATATCAAAAATTCCCCTTTTACTATACCATCACTTTATTATAGTATTAATGATCCTTAATTTCTTATGTAATTTTTTTTCAAGTGATTGAAGTCATTTCGACAAATATTGTAGGAGGTGTTTCATAGGTATCCTACAAATATCCTATAGATTTTCATAAAAATATTTGAATATTAAATATACCAAAACAATGAACTACAAGAAATGACTACAAACACACAAAAACACTGGAAACGACGTTTTAGGGTCATAAACCGAAAGCTTATCAGTTTTGGATATTTTGATTCTGGTAATGTTTATACTTGAAAATATTTTGTATATATAAAAAAGTGACTTCTCTCTGAATGTTGCTC
>JABUQX010037437.1:0-17174 GCA_015478945.1 Trachelipus rathkii | reverse complement strand
AACCCATTGTGCGTACCCACTACTCTTTCACTATTTCCCATGTGACTTATTGCCACTTTGTTGTATACAGTTTTCTATCACAACCACTCTTTAATCCAACCATGTACCACTCCACCTATATCGCATTTCAATAACTTCATCAGCCTTATCATAAGCTTTGCTGAAGTCTAAATATATACCGGTAATATCAATTGGGTCTCCTTGGTCAATTCTAAAAGGTTTGTCTGACATGACCTACCTTTTCTAAAACCATGCTGGGAGTCATACAATATCTTATCTTCTGAATATTTCTCTATATGACCATTTAGTAACTTTTCCAAAACTTTTACAATAAGAGATGTTAAGCTAACTGGCCTGATAATTTCCAAAATCCTTCCTTGCTACCTCTTATAAAAGCACAACATATATATCCTGTTTTCCAGTCTTCCGGTACCTCATCAGATGTTATAGATTGCTTAAAACTCAAATACAGTGCCTTTGCAATACTGCTACTACCCTCCTTCAGAATTCTACCATATAGCTATACCATCAGGACCTGCAGCTTTACTTGGGTCAATATGGTCCAGTAAAGATTTAATATTTTATCTCAAATTCAAATTCTGTAAGTCAGTTTAATACATGCATACCAAATTTATTAGTCTCCAAACTATCCAGTCTTTCCTCAGTAAACATTGACTCAAAATAAGCATTGAAAATGTTAACCAACTCCTTATCTGAACTCACTAAATTTTCATCAATTTTAATTGGACCAATTGTTGTATTCATACTTATAAATTTATATAAGCTAAAAAACTTTTTCAGGTCCTCATTACTATTCCTTGCTAAATTAATTTTTGCCACTCTCTTTGCCTTTCTTATTAACAGGTTAAGTTCATTTCTATTTTTCCTATAATTGTCTAAATCATCCTCCCTATTACTATTGAAAATTTTAAAACATCTGCCCTTTTCGCTGATTTTCTCCCTTATCTCTCTATTCCACCAAACAAGTTTTCTCTTCGCCATCCTAATGGGTTTTCATTAAAGCATACTGACTGAATATTCATCAAAATTTGCTTAAAATGTTCCAGCATGATAAAACTGTTTTTGTTTCCAAACTCCTTATCCCAGTCAATTATACTAAGCATGTCTCAAAATTTGGTAAAATCACCATTTCAGAAATCTAAGATCTTTTTTTTATTGACATGCAATTGGGCCCAGATATCAAACTCATGTTAAATCTAATTATATTATGGTCACTAATTCCTAAATTCTCATCAACTCTAGCCTCATCCACCATACTTTCATTGTTAGTTAATACTTAATATTAAGTCTAACAGTGCATCCTGTCTTGTAGGTTCATGAACCATCTGGCTCAAAAAGTTGTCAAGTTGTCTCTGTTCCATCAGAACCAAGAAAATACCAAAATATTTAACACATTACGTTTATTCTTAAGGATTTTGAATTAGATTTTAATGCAAATTTTTCAGAAAATATTTTTTACTTTATATTTTATTTTTTTACTATTAGAAATTTGTTTTCATTAAAATAAATAAAAAATGGATACCAAACCTGAAATTGAAATTAAACATGAAGAATTAGATTCAGAAAATTACTCCTATCAACAGAGTTCTCAGGTTGGTTATATATATATATATATATTATATATATATATATATACTATATATATATTATTTTTTTTTATATATATATATATATATATATTATATATATATATATATATATATATATATATATATATATATATATATATATATATATAGTATATATATATTAGGGATTTGTACCGATAGTATCGGTATCGTTATATCAGTATCGTTAGTATCGGCCATTTTTGATAGTATCGGTATCGGTTAAATGGCCGATACTTAGCCGATACTTCTTACTTTTGGGTGAAAAATTATGAGAAACTTTTAGATCCAATAATAAATCTAGTTTCATTATATAAAAGGTTCTAATTTAGTTTCTTCTTCCTCGATTCTTTTAACTTAGATTTTTAGCATTTCTTCAACTTGGTCTTTAGCGTAAATTTACCTATTGGACAGCCATTATTATAATTAAACAGATTTATCTACTTTTTTAGTTGATTCAATAGTATTTTATTTATTTTATTATTTTTACGCAATTTCGTGAAGAGTGTGTGAGTGCGTTGATGTTTTTAAACTTTCTGATTATTCATAGTTTTAATATTTCAAAAGGTTTTATTCGTTTTTAAATTTAGGTTTTACGAACAAATAAATTTTCCTCATTTCTCCTTCGGTTTTAGGCTTTTGTTTGTCTTGTTTTTTTTATAATTCTTTCATTGCGTGTGCGTGTATGATAGCAGATTTGCACAGGTGTGGCTTCTTTTGACTTTACAACATTCAATGGCTTGCACTCTAACTCTGGATCATCATTGGAATACTACCTCTCTAAACTCTAAACCTAATTTTATGCTCCCGTCTGAGACCCAGATGGCTAAAAATTCATCCTTCAACTCGTTCAATATATATCAACTGATAAGCTTATTTATTAATTTCCGTTGATGAAGGGGGGAGTAATGCTGCCCTAATGTAAATATAAACGGGAATTCCCTAAAACAACAACGCTCGAAAAATCTCGAACTCCTGTAACTTCGATGTTCTGTGGCTTAAAATCTTTCTTCCTTCTATACAATAATCTTGTGCTTCTGCTACTGTTCTCCTAACAGAACAGATTTTCATGACTTTTTTGATTACCTTACTACTTCTCACGAGACTGTTATATCTTCCAATCCAAATACTGAGGTCCTCTATTTTAGGGTTCAATGTACACAAAACTGAATTGTTGGGTTCTCTCGTACTGATTTAGTTGGAGGAAGCCGAATCATTCAGATTCTCAACGATCTGAGCAACTGATTAATACCTACAACACATTCCGGATCATTCCCAATCGATTCTTGAAACACCACTTGACCTTGTTTACCTACGTAGTCCTTCTCTCTTTAAAGTATAAATACGTCCTTATCAGCTAATCTGACCACAACCTTATATCACTAATTTTTAACACTTTCTCTCCAACATCTCCATCCTGCCCTATGCGTTTTTTTCTTGCACTTTGATCGGGCCGATGGGGGGCCTTCGGTTGCTTCTACGCTAACTATAATTGAATGGAACTGCTTGTGACCTCTTAAGACGCTTCAGGATTCTGCGATAAAGTGCGGAACTGTAATTGTTATGGGAATGAGCAGGTTCATTCCTTCTTGGACTAAATCTTTTCTCCTCAAAAATCCATGGTTTTCGATCGTGCTTGTTCCTGGCCATTCAGGCTTAGAGACAATGCTTATCGGGTCTGGAAAAATTCTCGTTCTCCTATCACTCTTGTCATTTTCATTTCAGCTAGAAATCGTTGCAGGGATACTCTTCGGACGAGCAAAGCGGACTTTCATTAAACGAAAATGCGCTGACCTCCCTTGGTTCTTCTACTGACAAATCTATCTAGCCTCTTGCCAAAAAACGTCTCTAACAACTTCTGTAAAAAATCCTTTCCTCCTCTTATTTCGCTCTGATGATTCCGTTGTTAATATCCAACTGAAAAGGGCCAATCATCTCTTTGGCCTCCTATTTTCCGCTAATTCAACCCTGGACGATTTTCCTTTTCTCTCCTCCTCCTTTCTCTCAGGTGTCCTCATGCCGTTTACTGTCATTTCATGTTGAATTCGGGTGCAATGAGCTCCTGAAATCTTATAACGTTAGAAGGCGGGTGGCCCGGATGGCATTCCTCTCCGAGTTTTGAGTTTAGTGTGCTTCCCGTCGCTGACCCCCACCCTCGTTCAACCTATATTCTCCTATGCCTCAATCTAGCACTTTCCTTCAGTGTTGGAAGCGCGCATATTGTCTAACTATTCCGAAAAAAATTTTGATGCTGCTCCTGATCCTTCTAAACTATCGCCTATAGCTCTCACTTGTATTCTTCTCAAGATCTTTGAAACCGCTTCTCAACTCTACTCTTAGATCACTGTGAATCTCACTTTCACTTCTTTCTGGATTCCCAATACGGCCTCGGTGGCTCGGATGCCACTGACGATAGAGTTTCCTATTTAAATAGATTTATGGTTTTCCTCGCCCTTAGAACTACGGGAAGACTTATGTGGTGGCGCTGAACATATCCAAAGCATTTGACCGGGCTATGGCACGCGTCACTGCACTCCAAGCTCCCCTCCTTTGGGTTTCCTTCTTCTCTTTGCTTACTTATGTCTAGCTTTCTTTTCAAATCGCTCAATGTTTGGCTGTTTTGATGGGGCGACTTCTTCTTTTTCTTGTCAATAGTGGTGTTCGCTCAGGGTCCTGTTTTATCTCCTACTTTATTCCTGCTTTTTCCATCAATGATCTTCTCACCCTGCACATCTAACTCTATCCACTCATATGTCGAATCAATCTCGACCCTTCATTCTTTCAACTCATATTAATTCTGCTCCCTCTTTTTCTTCTGGAATTGCCTTCCGTCTTAATCTTTCCGATTCTATTCTCGCTGATTGGATAGAATTTCAGGTTGGGTCGTCTCAAGCTAATTGAAATTATATTATTTAAAAACCCAACTTCTACAAAATCTCTCTCTTCTAAGCCACTTAACTTTTCTATCCTTTTGACGGTTCTCTCGTCTTCCTGTTGACAATATAATAAACATCCTTGCCTTAACATAAACAAAAAAAATGTTTTTGAAAACCTCAAATCACAGTGGTTGCTTAGGGCGGCCTCAAAGAAACTGGGAGTTCTGTTAGAGTTCGTTATTTTTTTTCTCTTCTCAGTTATTCCAACTATACAGGTTCTTCAGCCTTTGTCAGGATACTGCTCTCATATCTGTGGGGCGGGGGCGCGTTTCATCCGGCTTTTGGATAGGATCGAGTTAAAGGCCAAAAGAACTTATAAACTGTCCTTTACTTTCTAGTTCACTTGACCCTTATATATTTGCGGCGCGATGTTGGTGCTTATATCCCTTTCCTTATAGGTTATGTAGAGGGCAAGTGTTCGAGGAATTATACCACTCGCGTACGCACACTTTACGACGCCCTCGGAGCACAAGGGTTGCTGTGTCGGCACATGAGTTTTGTGTTGATGTTAGGTGTTGATGTTAGTTAACCTCCAGGACTGGTTGGCTGCGGTGCTCTTTCTTCTCCTGCCAACTCCTTGTTCTGTCGAATTCTCTCCATCATCTGTGTTTCCTACTCAATTAATTTCCCTCATTTAAAGCCTGCGTCTGTGCTCATCGTCGTAAATTTGCGTTAGATGATTTTTGAGGCGTTCAACACCCACTCCTTGAATAGGGCTTCTGCCCGTGACGGCGGTGACAACTGTAAAAAAAATAAATAAAAAAAGGTTACTATTAAGGAATCTTAAGCTAGTCGAAACCCCACAAGAATGGCACCTGCCACGTGAACCACTTCTAGACATTGCATTAAAAAGCATTAACCGAGGAGCTTCGCTCGCCACTTTTGACAAAAAAAAAAAAAAAAAGAACAGAGAGAAGTGGAAGCCGCCTTATCTGCAACCCCTGGCAAACAGCACTGATATGACGATGGTGGCTTTTCAGTCAGATATAAACCTACTGAAGATGAGATTTGGGATATGTTAGACTTGATAAGTTCATGGGCCGAAATTGCATTGACATCTCATTCAACTTCAAAGGAATCGCACCAGGGAACCTCATCGTAAAAACTGAAGAAGACAGTCATCAAGTAGCAAAGATAATTCAAATTGCAGTCTGTTGACAGAGGAGAGTTGAGGCTCTACGAAAACATGAGATGCTGCCTACAGAAGAAAATCCTTTCATGCGGTAGCATGAAAATGGGCCACGGTCTCCATTATTATCCAGTGCTTGCAGCCAAATAATTATCAGCACCTCCTTCATCTAGTCGAGAGAGAGCGTATTATAGTGTAGGTGGAATGTAAAAAACCCAAAAAGGAACAGTCTCTCTCTCGCAGATACTAGTGAAAGCTTAGTGTTTTGCATCACAATTTGTGAACTTTTGAATTTGAGTATTGAATGATATTAATCTTAAAGGAGTATTTTATTATGTTCATGTTTGAGTATAGGTTTTTTAATTTTAACTTTCGGCTGATTTAAATTGAGGTCCTTCTTTCATTATTTGTATCTTTATTGTAGCTAGTTAAGAATCTTCTTGAAAATTGAATCATGTTAAAACATAAAAGCTGATAGCTAAACTTTGTTTTAATACTTACTTTGAAATGGAAATGAATATTTTTTAAATAAACACAAACATAAAAAGTTATTAATATTATACTTTTATTTATTTATTTCCTTAAAGGTTCTATTTTGAAATTTATAAAATAAATATACTTGGGCACACCAAATTGAAAATATAAAATGACTAAAAATTAGAAAACTAAAATCCATTTTATAATTTGCGCCTAGCAGTCACCAAATGTTCTATGCTTATTACTGTGTATTATTATATTAATTTTAAAAGATGAATCCGTATCGGCACCTAAAAAAATAAAGTATCAGTATCGGTATCGGCCTCTTTTCTGGTATCGGTACATCCTAATATATATATATATTTCAGGCTTGGGTTTCAAGCACATTTTTCAAGTACAAGTATAGGTTACCCTAGAATTTATTCAATAAATACTCTAAGAATTTGTTCCAAGTATAAGTACTTTATGAAAACTTGCATATAGCTATATAATGTAATATATATAATAATATAATATATATATATATTATATATATAATTAATATATAATATATAAATATAATATATATATATATAATATATATATATATATATATTATAAGTTATATATATATATATATACTAGTATATATATTATACTATATATATATATATATATATATATATTTTAGTTAACCACCACTCACGGTCTGGGCCCTTTTCATTAAGGAAATGAAATTAAAAACATGGAAACCCACCAACTTCAGTCCTACCCACAAATCTCTCAGGTGAGTGCAGACGTGGACTTTAAAGTAGGGATGTACCGATACCAGTATCGGTAGTATCAGCCATTTTTTCTGGTATCGGTATTGGTAATATATGGCCAATACTTCTTTTTGGGTGAAGAATTTATGAGAAACTTTCAGATCAATAACACAATCGTTTCATATATTAAAAGGTTCAAATATAGGAATTCCTTAAGCTAGCTTAAACCCCACAAGAAATGGCAATCTTCCCGACAGTGAACCCCTTCTAGAATGCATTTAAATAGCATAGCCGAGGGAGCTTGCTCGGTGACAAAAAAAAAGATCTTGCAGAAGTGGAAAGCCAACTTATCATCCTGGCACAGCACTGATAGTGATGATGGTGGCTTTTCAGCAAATAGAACCTACGAAGAAGAAGAGGATTTAGGATATTGTTAGACTATTGATATGCTCATGCCTGAAATTGCCATTGACATCTATTTCACCTTCAAAGGAATGCACACCAAGGAAACCTCTTCGATAAAACTGAAGAGGACAGTCATCAAGAAGCAAAGAAATTCAAATTTGCAATCTGTGAAAGATGAGATGAGGCTCTACGAAAACATGGAGGGGTGCTGCCTACAATGACTATACCTTTTTCATTAGTGTGGCATGCTGTCTCGATTCCAAGGTTTCATTTATTATCAGTGCTTTGCAAGCAGAAATATTGTATCAGTCGAGAGCGCAGCATATTTTAGTGTAGGTGGAATTGTAAACTAGAGGTGCTCCAGAATTTCTGGTCCTGCCAGAATTCGGCCGGAATTTGAATTTTTTTTCCGGTTTCTGTTCCGGCCGGAACCGGATACTATCTACTAATTTGAAAAAATTTGTTGGATTTATTTTAACATAACCCATAGCCCATCTTTTAACAAAATATAGTAGCCTGTAGCATTGCGATACACATGCTCATTTGCGGGATGAGCATTTGCTTTAGACTATGATCGCCACATAGTGTAAGTTATACAGAGCCCTAGGATCTTTGTGGATTTGCATGAACATGTTTGGTGATGGTTCTATTTGCTTGACTGGGACAGTCTCGATAGGTCAAGTTGGCTTCTTACTGTCTTTTTATTTCGAAAATATTCTAATGTCTTTCCTTGGAGGGGCCGGGCTCGTGCACAGTAATCTAGTACTCCTAAATAGCTTTTGCTGCAGTTTAACTTAACTTCTTGCTCTTGTAAATGACATTTGGCTTTTGTACCTAGCATCTTATTGGTTTTGTTCTGCGTCCAGGCACTGATTGCCGCTTGTGTTTGCTGCTTGTGTTCACACATCTTTTTTCTTGGTCCACAAACTCGCGCCTAATCCCCATTCCTTGTTGATTTTCATTAGCATGTTTGGTGATTAGTTCTATTAGTCTTGACTGGGACAGTCTCGATAGGCCATGTGCTTGCTAAAAACTGATCTCTATTTTCTATGTTCTTAATGTCTAATATTCTATATATAACCTGCAGTATTTTTTTAAATAAAGTATTACTCAAAAACCTCAAATATATAGGAATAATAATATATATGATTATATTATGATTGCAAAGGAGTTCACAGTCCATTTTTGCAAACTCACTTGGTAAGCCAGTGAGCAGTTTAAAAGAAATAAATGTACAAACATTCTCAGTAACGTGTAGTAAAATGATACGCTGATGGCCTTAATAACCTCGAATACTGCTGATCCCAATTTACTGTAATGATTGTGAATGGCTAGTTACTCATTGCAATAAAATTCATTATTTTCTGATGAAATGCCTGTGATTCTGGGTCATTGATATGACAAATCTTTTTTTGGGGGGAGAAATTTTCCTCATGTTTTAATCAAACTATTAAAATTCATTTTTATATTCTTGTATAATAATGATATCAAATTTCTGTTTTTTAATTTTAAAAAAATTGGTGATTATCATCCATATATTTCATTTGTTTTCATCTTCCAATAAAAAGGATTGTTTTTTAAGTATTAGTCCAATCCTGACTCATGCTCCAAAATCATCTCAATCTCTACGTCCTGATATGGAAAGTTATTTTTTTTTTTTTTTTTTGAGTGGTTGTACAGAGATTGCCATTGCATGCCTCTTTTCATAGATCTGTAGCACAATTTGGCTTGATATTTGGTTGTATTACATCCCTTTAGACTTACATCTTTTTATTTAATTTCAGATCTTTCCCAACAATGAAACAAACTTTGCTCTACCAGGTATTGTTCAAAATGAAGAATTAGACCAAAAGGCATCAATAAAGTCAGAAATGAGGGAATCAAATGCTGAATTTGGGTTTGATGAAGAGCTCGCCAACATGGAATTCATAAAATCTGATAATCCGAAGTCCTCAAAATGTAGATGTATGTTAATTCTTTTGTTATTTTTTGCTCATTAGAAACATTAAGAGAACAGAAAATATTATTATTATTATTATTATTATTATTATTATTATTATTATTATTATTATTATTATTATTATTATTATTATTATTATTATTTTTATTATTATTATTATTGATCTGAAACACTTTGAGGTTTTGTAAACAAATGGAAACAGTTCATTTACTAGTTCATTGCTACTTAAAGATTGATCAAATTAAATTTAAAAAGCTCTGAAGAGCATATGCTTAAAGCTAAAGCAAATTAATGTGTATAGCTAAAGTGTGTGTGTGTGGTTGTGTTTGTGTGCGCGCGCGTGTGTTAAAAGTGAGTTAACGGTCCATCGGAATTGGGTGATTAATCAACACTGATGTCGTAATTTATTTTCATAATTACTCCATCTGTCACTTGTGACCAGTATTTCTTAATGGGTACAGATGACTGTATTCACGGGTGGTTGACCTGTGGTTGTGTTTAGGGAGATCGTGAGTGCATTGGTCATCAATTTTCATTTTTAAATTGCTTGCAAATAGATTAAAAAACAAAATTGTATATAAAAAAAGGTTTCACTACTGTAAAATCAAGTATTTGTAACAGTATTCAACATATAATTCTAATTACCATATCTAAATGGCAACAATTTATGTACTGTAAATTCACTCGTTCGGACCAACCAATCAGAAACTCCACGCTCTTGGCAAGTGTCACCTCCGATGACGCATTCTTGACAATTTTAGAACATTTTGCAATCCCCCATCTTATATATATATCATTTTGAACTGAAAAACCTATAGCCAATCTTTACAACCTCTCCTCCTACAATCATTTAAATAACATAACCTTCGATTTTGCGTAACTGGCTCCAGAGCCTGGAAATGTGTTATCAAATATTACCACCGAAAGATTTTTTCTTGTTAAAGTTCTTCATCTTCTGGAGCTTATTCAAGGGAAAAACTTACACCAACACACAATTGAATGTTAATATTATTCACCAAAATCTCTGCGCATCTAATATTTTACTTACGCACTAGAGCTCACACAAAGATCGTATCCTACACATCAAACTTATCGTTAAAAAATATTAATCTAACAAACGAAGAATTATTCAATCTAGAAGAACGGTACTACCGATTCCTTAATCCAAAAAATGCTGTAGCCTTCAATTGCTTAACTCGTACTAGTAAACTAGGGTAAGGGAGAGGTACAGGGAGAATCATAAGACAGCGAATAGCTGTAGGAATTATGGTTGAAGTTAGTTTATTGAGTCGGTGTAGGGAAAACTATATGCTGGCATATTTGGTCGAAAGAGTTGCTCGGAAGTGACTGAAGGACTGATTGATGAAGAACAATGTTCATTTCCTTATATAAGGTGAACTGTATAAATCGGAGTTCGTTGGAATTATATTATTGAGTGTTGTAGAGAAATACTGGCTGATTTGGTTGAAAGAGTGCGTCGAGTGACTAAAGGACCTGATGGTGAAAACAAGTGTTGCTTAGGACTTTTAGGATGGTTAAAGGACTGTGTGGATTTTAAAATCTTTATATTGAAACAGATGAGAGAGAGAGAAGAAGAGCTAAATTGTGTTTAGGTTTTATGGATTTACAACAGGCGTATGATAGGATTAATAGGGAAGCCTATGGGCAGGTGTTATGATATATGGTCGTTTGGTGGTGCGGCAATGGAATCAAACTATCAAAGACATGTATGACGATAGTGAAGCGTGGTAAGAATAAATGGTGTGTGAAAGAAGTGATTGGTTTAATAGTTAATAATGGAGTGAGCAGGGATGTGTTGTGCTTTCTTGGTTATTCAATTTGTATATGGAAGTGGTTATGAAAGAATTTAGAAGGTGGAGGTTGTACGAGAATGGTAGTTAGAATGATGGAGGAATGGAAGAGCAGTGGAGGTGCCCTAACCTATTATATGCAGATGATTTGTTTTTTTTGCAGTGAATTTTGAAGTAAGTTTGAGAGGATTGTAGAAGATTTGGCAGTTGTGGAAAAGCGGGGGGTTTGAAAGTAAACGTAGATACAAGTAAGGTTAGGTTGTGAGTGAGGAAGTCCTTGGTGTGAGGTTAGTTAGGTGGTGAGCAGCTGGAATAGTGTCTAAGTTTAAATAATTTAAGATATATGTTGGCATGAAAAAAGGTACATTGGATTTGATTGCAGAATTGTAGTAGGAAGTTGTGAATGCGAGGGAAGTGGGCTGGTGCAATCTAAATCGCTTGGTGTATGTCAAAGGACTAAGTTTGCAGTGCGCCTAGGGTGCTTAACATTGAGGGTATGTTGTTACCTGTGTTAAATTATATAGTAGTGAGATAATGGTCTGGAATAAGAGGTATAGACTAAAGTACAATGTGTTCAGATATTCTTAGGAGGGATTTAGGTGTGAGAAGAATTGATAATATGAGGAATGAATTGAATAGAGAGTTGATGTAGTTTGAAGAACGTGTTAATGAGGAATAAATGAAAGGTACATTTGAGATTGGTTTGGTCATGTGGAAAGGGATGAATGACAGTCAGTTGCAAGCGGATGATATAGTGGGTGAGTGTGTGGGAATCAAACTGCTGGGTGACGAGAAAAAGTGATTGCAGTCAGTAAAGGAATGCATGAGGAGTAGAAATGTGAGTTGGCTGAGGCGAGAGGGAAAGGATGGACTAATAGGATGTGAATGGCGGGGTTTTGTAGTGTATGGTTGTGCGTTCACTTGGGCCCAAGGGATGAAACCCCAACATTGACAAGATTGCCATAGTGAGGGTCCGTTTGCGGTCTTCGTGAAGCTCTAGGGTGAATTTTCTGGCTGCGACGAGTTCTCACTAATAGGTATAAAGGGGGCGGTAACGCTGGGCTTTCTTTTCGACTTGTTTCATATTCTTCTACTACTATTCTGTTTCTGGTGCATGTCACGCATCTTACCCCCAGCTTTGAGTAGAGAAGGTGGTTGATGATGTTGATATAAACACGTTGTTATATTTCTTTTCTATATTAGCACTAGTTGGTATCATTGGAAATAAAAGTAAAAAATATTTTGCTTTAAGTTGAATCCTTAATTCGTTGAGGTAGCAAAATAGCTTTCACTGGCACGACTCCAGCTCAATTGGCCGTTTAGTATCATAACCCGTTACAACCTTATCTTTTTGTTTAAAACATTCTTTGGTAAAGATTTTTTTTGCCTGTAGAGATACATGGTGCCAGACCTATGGCAATCTTTCACTTCACCAGGGTCGTCGTTTAACTAGGGCATAAAACATAAACATGCAAGATGATACCTAGCAGTTGCAATGTGTTGAAAATTATACTTTTTCTATTCCACACTTGTGTAGCACTTTAGCAGCACCACCATTTTGTTTATCTTTCTACCCCCCCCCCCCACCTCCATAGTTACTTAATATGGAACCAACCACTACCAGTGTCTTAAGCTTTAAGTGTGAAGGTTACATATTGACGCCATAAGTTATCACCTTGGATATACTAATTTATTAATGGGCTATACTTTCTAACAGTATTTTTGTTAGTATTTGGTAGTTTTTAATCCTATGGGGATAAGTGTTTCCATATTAATGGTATTGCAAGAATGATGAATTTATTTATTCACAAATCCCAATTCTTTACCAGTTACCACTTAACCACTGTGCAGAAATATTTATAAAATTAGTCCATCAATTAGAATAAATAATAGTTGTTGTTGATAGTTACAACCATTACTTTTATTTACTTCAGCAAATTTTTTTGTAGTTATTAAAAAAAACACTTATTGGGATTTTGGTTTTTAATGTACAAAATGTTAAATAAATAATTGTTACAAGTGTGAACTTTTTTTTTTTTTTTTTAAACAAAGCAGTTTTTTCCAAAAAGCTGTTTTGTTTACACTAGGAAACTTTTTTTTTTTTTTTTTTTGGATGGTAACCATTCCTAGATTTTTTTTTTTTTTTTTTTTATATTTTTTCTTCATTAATAAAATTTACAAGTGAAAAAGTGATTATTTTGTAGCTCTTGTAATGATTTGTATAAAGCAACTTGAAAGTTGATGGTAATTTTTTTTTTTTTTGCAGACCCTCAGTAATAATGTAGAAGAAGATGGTGTCATACCTGAAGCGAAAAGCTCTTTAAGAAGCATACCTCAAACTTCAAGGAGATCTAACAGTTTAACTGAAGAAATTGATTTGAAGAAATTCCCTTGTACACATTGTAATTTTAGTTTTGAAACCAAAATAAAGTTGAAAACTCATCTAAAATCACACCGTGAAAAAAACTTAAAATGTGAACATTGCAATTATGAATGTAATCGTAAAGACCTTTTAAAATATCATCAGTTGAAACATTCAAATACAAAATTATTTAAATGTTCGGAATGCAGCTTTGAATGTAATCATAAAGGAAGTTTAGAAAGACACATGTTAATACACGCCAATTTCAAATTATTTAAGTGTCCACAATGCAGTCATGAATGTAATCGTAAAGGACACATGGACAGACATATGTTAACACATACAAATCTGAAATTATTTAAATGCCCCCAATGCATCTATGAATGTAATGATAAAAGAAGCTTAAAATTACATATTTTTGCGCATGCCAATTTAAAATTATTGAAATGTTCTTGAATGACCAGCTATGCAAATGTAATCGCCAAAAAGGACACATGGAATAGACATATGTTTACACATGTATTTAAATGTTCGGAGTGCGCTGATGAATTGTAATCAGGAAACGAACATGCTGCACCAAAATGTTTTACAAAATGCTTCTCACACAGCTGTTGCTTACAATTATTTAAATGTTTCACTGAGTGTAACAATCGAATATAACCGTAAAGGAAGACTTAGCTGTAGACACAATGTCAAGACGGCATGCAAATAATTCCATTAATGTTCCGTAGTGTAAGCTACGTAATGTAAAGACGCGTAGTAGGAAACTTAAAAGGACACATGTTACACCTCTGTGAAATTGAAACTTCTTCCTTTGCACGCGGCTCACTCGACGCACCAGCCCAGCTTCCACGCCTTCTACTCGGTACGACTAGAAAATACTAATAATATAACTTCTATATATTACTATATAGTACTTATAATATACTTATATATATATTGATATATACACTATATATCATATACTATATATATATACTAATATATATAGTACTATATATTCGATAGTATATATACTATCAACATACTATCACATATACTATACTATATATATATATATATATACTATACTAGGTATACTAGCCTCATACTATGAAACGGCGTTGAGGTTGAACTCGGTCGACTCTCGTGCGAGAGGCCCGCTGGCCTCAAATCCTCCGCCGTAGCAGTCGGAGTCTGATCTTCCTGGGCGGGCAAAGAATTAAAACTGGCTACGAATCACTTGGGTTGGCAGACAGGCACTTGGAATAGCCAGCCTTTAAAGTTCGATTTCACTGTAGTCCCCCCGTGTTACCCCTCCATAGGGGATAAAGATATATATATATAGAGTATATAGAATATATATATATATATACTAATATATATATTAACATAAAGCTAATATATATATACTATTATATATATATATATATTATATATATAGTATACCTATATATATAGTAGTAAATATATATATATATATACTATATATATATATATATATATATACCGGTACAAGAAAGAATGAGGGTACGGTTAGACCACGATTTTGTTTTTTGTAATGGGGACTGGAAAAGGGTTGACACTCCATTAAAAAAATTTCAGGTGGTGTCCAAAGCTTCGCCACATATTTCTCTTACAGGAAAATGGTCGACAACATTTCTTCATAAGGTGTCCAAATCGTCGACACATCTTTTGACAAATATAAGCCAAATTTTAATTTTATCGGTCCATCCAGGGTGGGTTAAGTTTTGTTGGGTTTGTTAGAGAAACAAAATAATAATAAAAAAAAATTTGTATGGTGTCCAAATCGTCGACACTTTTTTCTTTTTTTTTTTTTTATAACCAAATGTTCAAACTGTCGACACATTCAAACTTCGTTTCCCCTGTCGACGATTTTGGACTAGCTTCTCTGTAATATATTGTATCATATTTTATATTATATTTCTGCATTTAATTGACAATTAGGGTTGTTATGTTGGAGAAATTACTTTAATATTTTGATTGTCATTGTACATATAGAACTTCCTAGTCATTGTTTCCAACCTTGGTAACATACGACAACCAACGAAGTTAATCGGAAAACACCACGTTAATTATAATAATATCATAGTTAAAAAAATTCCAGCCAATTTGAATGGTTCTTATAATGTTGCCTAAATTGATTCATGTTTTCCAAAAGAAAACTTCAACAATTTTGACACCTCATAACAGTTGCTTTATAAATTTAATTAATATAATTATTTTGTGTTATACTCTGTAAAATGTATGGTTTTTCAAACATTAATTTATCAGGTTTTCCTTGCAATAAAATATACTTTCATCTTTTGCAAATTCGTTAATTTAACCCACAACATAAATCGTTTTCTCTCTCTCTCTCTCTCTCTCTCTCTATATATATTATATATACTTCTTATATATAATATATATTTACCTATATATAATATATATATATATATTATATACTATAGTATTATACTTATATATATATTATACTTATATATATATATATATATAGTAATATATATTTATATAATATATATATAGTATATATATATATATATAATATATATATATATATATATATCTATATATATATATATATGAGGGAGAGTACACGCATACATCGCAACGATGAAATTACTTCCCATTTTTAATTGGTGGCCTTTTCTCCTTTCTCTTTTCCGTTCATATTCTTCACACACTCATGATCCAGGCAACATATTACTTTCTTTTCAGTTTAGCTCCACATGATCATATACACCATGATTAAAGTACACACCCCACTTCTAAATAACACCTTACAGACATCCCTACTTACTTCATATCCCTGGTTGTGTGGGGAGAAAGAATTTCCACATCGTAAGTTCTGATTGCCCACACAGTCGACTAAGGGGCGGTGGGAGTTGGGTTGGGTGCCTACTACCATCTATTTCCTTGCCAGGAATGCTAATCCAGGGTGCCTCGGAGAAGGTCGTGACGCCCGTTAAACCGACCTTCGTAACTTTCGCGCGAAATTGTATGAAATCGTGATTGGGGGACCATGGAATGTCAGAGGAATAAATGTTGAGGAGAAGCGAGGAGAGGTGATGGGATGTATCATTGTCAGACAACGGCAAATTTATTTGCTCAGCTGCCTGGACTGAAAACAAAGGATGGAAAGGAAAAAGGTGAAATGAAGTGGTGGTGAGTGTAAATGTGTGCCGTGCTGGTTGTGAGAAGAGAATGAGAAGAGGAAGAGAAGGAGTTGCAATTTTGATGATGTGACCTTGGTATTGAAGGTATGCTAGACTTATTGTAGTCGAAGTCTCTACGAATTCTAATGGTAAATTTAGTTTGACAAAGGTCAAGGATAATGTGTGTGTGTGTGCACGTTACTGGTCCATTCTGAGGAAACGGTTGAAGAGGTGACGATTTTTTGGGATTTACTGCTGAATGATGTTCCTGGCGATGGGGTGAGAGTCAGGACTTCAGATTGATAGTTTTGGGGACCTGAATGGTTGGATAGGTTATCAAAAAAGGATGTATAACAGGTGGTTTTGGCTTGGCGGGAGAAAAAATGAGAATGGTAGCAAGGTGATTGATTTCTGCGTGAAGAGAGAGGTATGTGCTGTAAGTAATACGTTGCTTTAAACTACAAGAGGCTATCCATTAAGTATACTGAGAGTGGTGTTAGGTACGAGATTGGTATCGAAAGTGAAAAAAGAATGATTGATTAGTGTGGTGAAGAAAGCGAGATGTTGA
>JABUQX010037436.1:12500-24248 GCA_015478945.1 Trachelipus rathkii | reverse complement strand
TGTTCTGCGTATACCCAACACGCATTTGGCAAAAAATGTAATAAATATTTATTCCAAAACAAGGCATAATCAGTCTACCTGTCTCAATATCTAATCTATTTATAATAAATATTTTATAAGTTCCATATCTAGTTCTGAGAATTTTTTAGGACATTCTAATTATCGTAATTAAATTAACATTATCGTAATTAAATAAATCCATAATATGCTAACGGGCATTATGACTCGGCAAAGTCTGCTTGCTCTGTAAATCGCTTTACATTTTTAAAATATTGGCAATTTTTTTTAATTAATTATTTTAAGGTGTTGATTGCATAATTTTCAAAGGAAGTATATATAACAGTGAACTGCTATTAGTTAGCCCAAATGAGCATGCATTCACCGTGGTGATATATTGAGCTCCATTTACACCTAATATCTCCCCCCCCCTTCCATATTATTTTTTATTTCTTAGGTGCCTATCAGCTAAAGCTATTATGTTCATCAAATGCTTTTACAATTTGAGGAGGGAAGATATATTCACTCTGGTTTGTATTGTAGGGACAACAGCAGCTTTCAATTACTGCATTTTTTTATATATTTTATTCTTTACATCAACTTCATGATAGAAGTTGGATAAATTACTATTCCATTTAAGCCCTTTATATTAAGCTTTATTCAAATTGGAACCAACTTTATATTTAATTTTTTGTGCCATTGTTTGTGATATAAAATTTATTTCAGATCCAGAAATCATACAAAACTATCAAATCTTGGTTTATTATTGTTTTTATTTATACAAGTTCGTGGAATGTTGAGAAGTTTATGTTTTGGGTTCAAGTTATAAGATTTGTATTACAGTTTATTATAGATTTAACGATAAAACTCTATTTTTCTCCGCTTTATAAACTTCATCTTATTTGTAAAAAGAGTGAACTTCATTTTCAGGTAAGGAAAAAGTAGCGATGATCGAGATTTAAAGTTTGTCATGTCCCTTATCCGGGCTTTCGAAAATTACAAAATATTTTTCAGTTCTTTGCTCCCGACTATTACTACTTAACTATTACTATTATTACTTAACTATTACTTAGCTATTACTAAAATATTATTAATGATTTCTTTGTAAGTAATTTGTTTAAAATTAATAATGAAACATTCTTTACTAAATTGCTATGCAAAATAAATTTAATATTACAGAAAACGAACTAGATTTCATGCATTGGAAAGCTATAATGTACCTATGATCAAAGTTTACCATTCGGTCAATTGAGTTTTTTTTTATTCCCAAATGTAGTCATTTTATGCCGTAAGGTTAATTGCACAGGTTTAAACCGTTAGTATAAAACTACCAGCTCATCTGCATTTTAATGGACCTCAATTTAATTTTAGGAAAACATGTTGCTTGTCCTCTAAACGTAACGTGTACGTTATATGTTTCATACCAATATTTATTTTTCCAAAACAAAATTTCAAGCCCGGCTTTCTAATGTTTTCTTTCTATGTGAAGTCATGTCTTCAAAGGATGCTGGATAAATTATATAATACTATATATTTCATTTAAAATAAAGTATGCCAGTTTTATCCTTTTCCTATATCATTGCATGCAATTGCAGGGACAGAAAGGTGTAGTGGTATCATGTAGTTGAAGGTAGTACAGCCTCCACTGTACAAACCAAACACCATATAATAGCTTTGCAACTATCCTAACGGGCATGTGACGAATGCCATGCTGGCATTATCGCGATAACGATATCGGGTTATCTCTGCTATCCAATAAAATCGTTATCGATTTATCAGGTATCACTATACTTTTTTGTTTCCAACTAGCGTAATCGATTATATTTTTTGCTTCCAGTTAGACAGGGACAAGCCAAGTGCCACCAACAAATCGTATCATGCGCGCATGTACGTCGCTCAGCTTCAGCTCTCTCACTAGCTGTCGAGTAGGAAGTGTTAGTTGGGCTTGAGCTCTTCCGGTTTTTGCGTTTGTTTAGCTTTTTGAACACAACCTATATGTATTTTTTCTAATTAACTCTGTTCTAACCTCTATTCTTAAATCTTACAGGTAATATTTTTATTTTATAAATTTAGTTTAGGCGCCAGTGCAGCCAGCAAGCACAGTAGTGCTTTACTATTTGAAGTTAGCTCATTGATCAGTGTAATGACATCGCAAAAAGAAGAATGTGCCGGCATCAAGGACGAAGAGACTCGCCGAAGCTCTACTGCAGCGCTGAGTTAACTGAGGATGAACCTCGATTTCAACCCTGGCCATTCCTTGACTAAGTGCGGTGAATTATAAGTAAATACAGTGGCGACAGCACATTTTACCCCTACTACGCCTGTTAGTAAAACAAAAGAAGTCTAAAGGGATTATTCATTAACATGAAAGGTTTTAACCAAGATTTTTTATTACAATAAAAGATAAAAATTGTTTTTCTCGATTTTTTATTTAAAATATCAATATCGTTATCGCAAGTTCGGAATTTAGGTTTTATCAATTTATCGGTTATAGCCTTATCGGCGATTAAATTTATCGCTAGTTACGAATATCAGTATCGATTGATGAGGTTTTCGTTAATCGATTTATTGGGCTGGTGTTGGGCGGATAATCATTTTTTCGGTATTGTGCCCACCATCCGGATACTTCGGAAAAATTTGTGTTATCCAAATAAAAAATAATGGGGGTCTTTAATACTTATTCACATAAGCTTAAGATGAAGCCACGCTCACCTCCTTTATACGATTGTAATAAATTAAAAATAAAATAAATATGGTAACGGTGCTTGTACAATATATAAAAAAAATAACGAATGAATGGTTGTTAGCTTTCCCCCAGTTAATATAAAATGAAAAAAATAAAACAAAAAATGATTCTTATCAAAGAACGCAAAAAAAAAAAAAAAAAAAAAAGAAGAAAAAAAAGAAAGGGGTTTTATTTTGTGAGGAATAATAAAGCAATCACATATATGTTTGGTTTTTAGATTATTCACTTGTCATGTAACATGTATAATAGTAATTGGTAAAACTCAATTGAAAGTCATACAATGATCATTTGCTGTACGATAGGTCAAATGTTTACAATGATAATTATAATATTTAAGATCAGTCGTCAATATCAAAGTCATATTAATAATACTAAATTTTTATATGTGACTAATATAAATTTTTTTTATATCAGGTTCACACAACAATAACCTATATAGCATGCAAATATAATAATAATAATAATATAATAATAATAATATATAAGTTATTGTTATGTGAACTTAATAATAATAATTAATAATATAATATAATAATAATCAAAATGAGATGAATGATGATGATGATTGATTGATGATGATGATTGATGATGATGATGATGATGAGATACTTATCTAGTAAGAAGTATAAAAAGTAGTTACAAAAAAAATAATAAATAATAATAATAATAATAATAATAATAATAATAATAATAATAATAATAATAATAATAATAATAATAATAATAATAATAATAATAATAATAATAATCGCTAATTAACAATAAATTCGGCTGACTGAAGTATAGTATATATATATATTATTATATTATATATATATATATATATATATATATATATATATATTAATATATATATATATTATATATATATATATATATATATATATATATATATATATATATATATATATATAATAATAATATATCCCCCCAGTAGATCGCTCACCTTGTTGTGGTTGGGGGGCTCTCTGGGATGCTGTTGGGCGGGATATACGGATATACCACCCGCCCTTCAGCGTCCTAGAGCGAAGAGGCGTTTTTTTTTTTTTTTTTTTTTTTTTTTTTTTTTTTTTTTTTTTTTTTTTTTTTCTTCCAGAGAGGTAGATGAACGCCAATGACACCCTTCCTTACGGAGGGGGCATCTGGCGTCATCTGTGCTGAAGGGGTGTGAGCCGCATCACCTGTTTGTGATTCGGTGCACACGACCCAGCACCAGGTTTGGGTCTTTTTCCCTGGCCCCTCTGGAACATCTATAATAAGAGACTCCCCGCCGCTTAGCGCGGTCCTCCGGGCACAAACCTCATAGGGCTCGACACCCATGAGGGGGGACCCCTTTAATATAATATACACATGGATAACCTTACGATGCCTCGGAAATTGATGGATTTAAAGATTCCCGAACCTGGACCGATAAATGGACTTACTCTTTTGAATTGCACTTCGAACATTGATGCCGTGTCTCCCCCCCACTTCACCTGGAAGGCCTCTGCCTGTCTCCGGCGATCAGTCGCCTGGCACGCCCCCCGCATCCCAGGTGCCCAAACGTTCGGGGCAATCCCGCAAAGGTGCCCCTCGTCACAGTCGTTCTCATTCGTTCACTCCATATGCTGCACCCCCTCCAGAAATGTCAGCAGATACATCATTCCCGATGTATCACATTCTGCGATCCACTACCTCCAAAGCTCTTACTGAGCACAGAACCATTCTTCTCAGTAATGCACTTGAAAAAGCTTTAGGCGTTTGAAGATCCTCCAGTCACATTAATGAGAAATGGGTCCTTCTCGTACAAGCTACTATCCGATATCAAAGTTTTTTCGTCATCCCAACGTCTCTTGCAGATATTCCTTCTTATTTCTACTCCCGGATGAAATAAGAAACATCTAAAGGCACCATTTACTGTTATGAACATAAAGACGAAGATACTGCTGTCATCATGGGAAATCTCCAACAGAAAAGATTTTCCGTTACAAACGTTTATAGATTTCCCCCTCGTCGGGAAACTCCCGACAAACCAAAATCTTCGTTTACTGCTGACCTTTTATACCCCTCATCCACCTACAAAGGTTAAAATAGTGGTTTACAGATACAGTGTTCGACACGTCTGTCCCTCGACCCAGACGTTGCTTCAAATGTCAACGGTTGGTTCATCCCGAAAATACTGTAGGGGACCGAATGAAATATGCCCAGTCTGCCTGGAGAATTATTTCACACTCCCTGTGAAAATACCCCTAACTGTTAGAAAATGTGGAGGACCCCACAGTGCTTTCTTCTTTCAAATGCCATCTTACCTGTTTGAACAGGAGGTTCTGGAATTATGCACCATACACAAAATGAGCAGGAGAGATGCCATTCGCCAGCTTGAATGAAAAATATCCTACAATACCAAAGCGATCCTACGCCACAATCACTTTGCTGCCCCCACTCCCCAGGTGCTAATCCACCTACACAACCCCATTCCAGCAGAACTCCTCCCCAAATCCAGTGAAATCAGGCACTATCTGTTATCCCATTTCCTATATTGGATACACATGGCACAAAACTGTTCACATTGTAAAAATAGTAGCCCTTGAATCAATCGTTTGTTCCAAAAAAGCCATTAACAACCCTATCCCGAGTCACTAACCTTCAACAAACCAGCAATGAAACTGAGTGGTTCATCCAACACAAATCTTGGAAAACACTTCTTTTCAAGACACACTGTCCCATGCCTACCCAATGAGTTCTTCAAACCTTTTGTAAGAGGACTGTCTCTTTGTCTCTTGATTCGCTTCCCACCGTTACTCAAATTCCTGTAAAGGAAGTACCAAGGCTTAGAAAAGCACAATCGCGAAGCAGATAGTACCTGTTAAAATACAGAGCGTCCGAATTTTAAACAAAAACACCCACTAACCCCAGAGTAACAAAATGTAACTCAGAGCGACCTCGCCATAAGCCACTTCAAGGGACAAAATCAACTAACTTAAATAAGATTGTCCCAAAGCATCGCAGCTATCGCGGACAACCTACCAGATGAACCTCTAATAGGTTGCAGGTATAACTCTAGCTCTTCCGAGTCTTCCTATAATTCTTCTTTCGAATTTCCTATCTCAGCCTCCCAAGGGGATTCTATTATCTTAACAGATGAAATGGAAAACAGCTCCCAAATGGAGCTTTATGTGATGAACCACTCTTTTTCTAATACTTCCTGCGCTTCCGAGATAGGCGAATGGAAGACTGTCCAACGCAAACGCCGCAAGCGTTCTAAGCGCTCTGGTTCTATTGGAGGCATGAAGGAGACCCAGAGGTCCCCATTTCTAACTTAAATCGCCCAATCTCCCAAAATCACTCCCACGACGAATTACTAGCAAAGTCTCCAGTATCGGAACTTGTCAATCCAACGAATCCCATATTGGAACCCTTTATCGCGACCCCAACTCCTTCTCAAAAAGATGACACCTTTCCGGTAACATCTTCCTTCCCCAGTTCCATGGAAGCAACTCCAAATCCCTTACACATTTCTGAATCTGCTTACTTGGCAGATACTGATTCCACTCCCATTAATAAACACGAGCATTTTGGTTGCTCTTCTACTGACCAATCGAACCCACATAATAAGTTGGACTTGATTGAACTCAACTTATCTCGTATTCATGGTGAAGCTCTTTCAACAAATACATCTGAAAACTCCTCCCTAAAAGAGGTCATACAACCTAACAAATCTTTGGTGTATGACTACCCTGGCCCCCCAGGATTTGTTCCCCCTCCTCGCCGAGACCCACGCCTCAACCTTCCCTCTCAATCTGTATCCACCTCTAACATTACCCCCAGTCACATCGAGGACATTGTCTCTAATTAGACACCACCATAATATTCATAACTCATTATGAGTACTTTCCTTCAATGGAATTGTCGTGGCTATTACATCTAATTTCGAAGAACTTGTTCAACTAATAAACATATGTACACCAAAAGTGTATATGTTTGCAGGAACTTCGTCTATGTACATCGTGACTTCTTTCAACCCTTCTGAATATAAATCGCCGTTTAAACTTCTATAGAAAGAGGTGACAATGATAGGGGAGGGCAGGAATACTCTATTCACAAATCTTATCCCCTATTCCCCGTCCCTCTTCAAACCAAACTCATGCAAGTAGCGGCAAAATTCACTTATTCCATCGGACATTACTATATGTTCAGTCTACTTAAGGTCCGAGTAGTGAATTTACTAAGCGTCGGACTTAAAACTTAGCTGATCTTTTAAACAGCTCCCTACTCGGTTGTTATACTAGGAGACTTCAACCCTCCGCCACCCCTTATGGGTGACTCTGTCACTTCATCCAAATCCAAGATCTTAATAGATCTCTTCTAACACCCTTTTCCCTGGCATGCCTTAACACAGGACTCCCTACCTATGAAAGTTTAGAATACATACACTTCTTCTTGTATGATATTTCCTTTTGCTCCCATTCCCTTATGGATCGTTTTACCTGGTTCCGCTTTGATTTATTATTCGGCAGCGATCATTACCCAATAGCATTAAATGGGCTTGTACCAAGCCCAATGCAAAACCCAAACTCCAGCTGTCGTTATGATCGAGCGGAGTGGGCTCCTTTTTATCAGACCACCGCTATCCCTCTTTCTCCTTTCAATAAACGATTTCCGACTGTTGATGATGCCTTTTGCTTCTTCCAGAAAGTAGTCATTTCGGCAGCGGAAGCTTGCATCCCGCAGTCTTCCTCAGGCAGGCGGTCGGCAACCCCTTGGTGGTCCAAAGAGTGCGCACAAGCCAACCCGAGAGAAGAAGAAACTCTACAGGCAATACAAAAAGACCCGTACCACCCCAAACATGATTATTTTTAAAGCAGCCGCAGCGAGATTTCGGCGAATTAATCGTCAAAACGCGTAAACAATTTTTTCGAAATTACATATCGACTGTAACTCCACAACTCCCCTTCCTTTGTGTGGAAAGTACACAGAAAATTATACTCGTCGATCTAATAACTCCTCACCCACAGTTCTTCGTTATGGACCTGATATAACTGATACGATCTCCGCTCTGCGGTGGTAGCGGATGCGTTAGGTTATAGCTTCGCTAAAGCCATTCGAGTTCATTCCGCTACACTGAAGCTTTCAAAAATTGAGAACTGACACAGCACTGCCAGGACTTTCAACAGCGGAAAGGGGAAGATCATAACCTATAACCGTCCTTTTTACACTTTGCAGAGTATCAAACTGCACTGGCGCAGTAGCAAAGATGGTGCTCTTGTCCAGACATGATTTCGTTATATCATGCTCACGTCTATACATCCCTCAGCACAGCATTTTGCTTGGATCTATATAACAAAATCTGGATCGAATCCTCTTTTCCATCTTTTGGACTTACAGCTATTGTAATTCCAATCCCCAAACCTGGGAAAGATCCGAAGCTGGCGGATAACCAAACCAATTTCACTGACCTGCCATACCTGTAAATTAATGGAGAAAATGGTTTCAGGCCGCTTTCTCCTGTTCTGGAGAGTCGCCCAAGCTTTTTTCAAACTTCCAGTTTGGCTTTCGGAAAAATCGTTCGACCGCGGACCCCTTTTAAAACAAGACCATGACATCCGGGAGCCTTCTCAACTGGTGGGATGGTCTTGGCCGTTTTCTTTGACCTCGAAAAAGCTTACGACACAAACCGTGGAGAAACGTGGGATCTCCTTAAACTACCCATTCGCTCGGTTCGCGGACAACTCCCTCTTTTTCATTAAATGTCTTTTGTCAAACCGATCCATGCAAGTTCGGTGCTCTTCTATTCTGTCACGCCACTTTACTCTGGATGAAGGCGTTCCGCAGGGTAGTGTTTTAAGTGTACTACTTTTTGCTCTCGGATTTAATGATATTGTTACCTCTATTCCAGCGACTGGTCCAATTTTTCTCTATATGTCCGATGACTTAGCTTATACATATGCCGTGCCAGGCTGCCCTTTCTTCGAACGGCAACTTCAACTAGCTATTGAAAATAATTCACAGTGGGCTAGCTCCCATGCTTCCATTTTTTCTCCCACCAAAACCTCAGCAGTGCTTTTTAAGAAAAAAAGGGATCGAAGAACTTGCCACCTTCTTCAAGGAACCTAACCTATATGGATCGCCGATGCCTGATACTTCACAGGTCAAATTTCATAGGGCTCATCCTAGATGACCACTTACCATATGCACCGCATATTAAACACCTAAAACAAATTGCTCAATCGCGACCCCTTGACTGTTAGTCATCTTCGCCTTCAAATCTTGGGGTTGCTGATTCCGCAAATCCCTTTTACGTTCTTTACGTAGCCCTAATCCGATCGAAAATGGATTATGGCTGTGCAGTATATGGTCAGGCCTCCATAACACTACTACCCTGTTAGATCCCATCCAAACGAAGTGATCCCGTATCTCCACTGGAGCTTTTCGATCGTCCCCCCAGGTGAGCCTTGAAGGTGAAACCCAATGTGATGCCACTCTCTCTTCGAATGAGAATACATCATGTGTACAAGTTATCTTCGTTTTCAAACCCCAATACCGTCTGCTCTGGACACCGATTCTGCAGGAGGTACCTCAGAATCCTAATTACTGGCCATTTGCAAAGACGTTTCATAACATCTTTAATTTCCTCAACATACCCTTTCAAAAGGTGACTGCCTTTTCTCTTTTGACGAAGGGTACACACCTTGGCAATTCCCCTTTCCTACCATTTGCTTGGCTCTAACATCTCTCTCCAAATCTAGCCATCCTGCTGCCTTTTTAAAAGCATCATTCCTGTCCCATGCCGAGTTCACGATGAATTTACTCCAGTGTTTACTGGGACAGCTCCTAAAACAAGGGACAGTGTGGGCGCTTCTTGCTGTCTTTCCTGACCGCAACCTCTCCCATACCCTATCCCCCTTATGCTTCAATTTTACAGCAGAGTAACGGCTAAAATGATTGCCCTTTCTAGAATTTTAATAATCCTTAACCAAGATCATTCATATGTCGTTTATTTCAGATTCGCTTAGCGCGCGTACAAGCGCTTAAAACCCCTTATTCTAAAAACGCAATGGTATCAGCTGTACAACCATTTTCTTCGGACTTCTTCCAACTCCCGTAAGAAACCAAATTATATTTATGTTGGACTCCCTCTCATGCAGGGGTAACTGGCAATGAAATCGCTGACAGAGGGGCCAAAATGGCCGCCTCCTCTTCTCGGAGTTGTTCCATGTACCTCCTGAATGCCATTCGACAAGGCCGCCTCCAATCAACTGATTACTATCCTGCTCTCCGACGGGGCTTTCGATCATGCTGGCAAGAGTGCTGGGCGAGTGATCGGCGGGGAAGGAAACTCAGAAACATAAAGCCGAACATCGGTGAGTGGACTTCCTCCCACAGACGAAAGCGCTTACATGAGGTGATACTTGGACGCCTCCGTATTGTTCCACACCAATATCACTCGTAGTCACTATATGTCACGGGACCCTCTCCCATTTGCAAATTTTGCCTTCGCCACACCCCGCAATCTATTCACCATATCTTCATTGATTTGTTCCATCTGGACCCTATTCGCTGTCGTTATTTTTACTTTACGGTCCATTACACCTTCTAAAAGATTATTCCCCATTTCTTATCTGAATCTTCCCACTATTAGCAGTAACACTATTTTCTTGCTATCTTCAAGAAGTGAAATATTTCTTTATAGCATTTGATTTGTTAGTAATCTTAAGGACTATTTAACAATAAGGATAAATTTTATTTAGTTTTTTATTATATTTTGACTGACTGAATATTCATTTCACCAATCAAATCTTTCTTTGATGACATTTGGAAAATATATATGACAGGGCCCTCCCATTGGTTGCTGATTTTTTCAGCCCAGTGTGGCCGCTGTCATTGTGAGCCGTGTGTGAGTCCTGTACACTGACTCAAAAAACAATATATATATATATATACTATATATATATATATATATATATATATATATATATATATATATATATATATATATATATATATATATTATATATATATATATATATATATTAATATATATAAAGAATATATTTATATTTTTAGATTTAAAGAAATATATAAATATCTCAATTTGATATTAAATATTTAACTATGAAATACTATAAATTCTAAATTTATTTTATTAATGAATAATTCAATATCAATGATTCATCTCAATATATTTTAAATAAGATTTAACATATAAAATGTGTGTCCTATTTTAAATTAGATTTACCTCTTTATAAATTTCATCATATAAAATGGTGACAAAAAAAATCGCTTGAGATCAGCTGAACGAAATTTCGAACTGCTAAAAATTGTAGTCGCTTGGACTAAGCCTATGTATATGAAATCATTTTATTATTTTAACAAAATTAAATATTTTCTCTATTTAATTGATAATTTTCTTCTTGTATTAGAGCACTTTCATATACGAGAATAATATGACTCCCCAGATTAGCCTACATAAATCTTAATATATTCACAAAAATGAAATATCAATTTTTAAATGACTTAGACGAACGAAAAATATTAATCATGGTATCATTATTTTCTGAAACAAATTTTCAGCTGCGATTTCAATAATAGGGATCGATATATAATATCGATTCGACGACAATATGCAATAATAAATGCGACTCAATGATTAATCGATATTTTATCGATAAATCGAACGAAAATTTTATTCGCAAAATTTTTACCTTTCAGTATATTTAGCAAATTTAATATGTGTTCTAAAAAACAAAAATTGTTTGAAAAAAATGTTGGATTTAGGCAAGGTTAATATTAATTGAGCTTGTAATATTTCGCTTCAATATTTAATAAGGAAAGATAGATTGTAGATTTAAAGTAAAGTCAAAAAGTAAGTCGTAACTGCAACACGACTTTAATCGATGTTCCTAACGGGCTGGTTTAGAAAAATAAAGCATCAATTTTTCAAATCTGGAAGAGATATTGTATCGAGTTCGCCAAAATTGAATATTCTTAGAACATAACTAAAAATTTCAATTTTCGTAGGAACAAAT
>JABUQX010037436.1:0-10000 GCA_015478945.1 Trachelipus rathkii | reverse complement strand
AAGGAACCCTACTGGAGCCAAGCAACTCTTTTGAGAAGCACTAATCATAACGGGGAGATTTCATTTGAAGAAATGTAAGCCTATCATAAACATTATTTACTCGACATCGCCTATATAAATCTCATGGAAAGTCTGGACGTTCTCGTAGAGCAGGCTATCGGAGAAAACAAAGCAAATGGGAAAGCTAAATGGATAGATCCTGCAGGCGATTAACTACGAGAAGGAATGAAGCTCTGAGGCCGGTTCAAGCTATTATTTTACTTCCGCCAAAGCAAGCTAAAAACCAAAAGAAATTTATTGAAGATTAGTACAAAAACGATAATCAAATTTTATTCGTTAACTATGAATAATATACTAAAGAATAATAAGAATTTAAAGTCGGGTTTCTATGATTATTAATTATATTAGTATAATAACATGTGTAGACATTCATAAGAAGAGCAGATTTTTAATCTTTTTACTAGTTTTACAGCTTTATAATCTTATGCTGTCCAGTACTTCAGCGGCGGAAAATTTTATGCATCGACTTTTTGAGAAGCTGTTAGCAGAATTACTGATTGTGTTCTCTCACAAGTTTGTCATAACAGTCCAAATCAGTCTTTAGCCTTAGTACTTCCAGTACTTCAGCGGGGACAATTTATGCATCGACTTTTTGAGAAGCTGTTAGAGGAATACTGATGTATTCTCTCACACACTGGTCAATACTGTACAGTTCCAATACAGCTTTATGCCTTATGTACTTCCAGTTTTTTTCTACGGTGGGCATTCCTGTGTATGATGCCGATAGCGCCGCCAAATAATTGATGAATACCAATGTATTCATTCGCGAAAAACTGATCAACACAATTATAGCAGCCACTTGAAAATACAACCAGCTCGACCGTGGCTCTTTTAGACCATTTTACCAGTTTTAAAAATGTATTTTTAGGTTTCTATGAATGAATTAAATTAATAAAATTAAATGATATTAAATTAATGAATTAAAGGAATTAAATAACAAGAGGTTCATTAAGCAATAAAATATCGATATTTACGATTAATGATATATACATTAGTGTATTTCAGTTCAATGTAGGAAACTATGTAAAAATTTATTACAGTTCGTGCTACAATTTAATATTCTGATGCCTTAAATTTACCAACTTGAAATAATTTCACCTTGGTCTCCTAGGTGGCAGTCCAAGGAATCCACTTTGGGTAAAATTATTAAAAATATCCTCTACTATGGCGAGAAGAATATAAAATGGGCGTAAAGTGTCTTATTTCAAACTCTGCGCAAAGAGGATTTGAGAGAAAGATTCAGATTAAGTACTCGAATGAAGCAAATGATTTAAACCTATGGAAGATACTTGAAATACCAAATCGTAGAGCAGCTGTATTACATTTAATGATTAGTTTCCTACACTGTCTATATAATTAACCTAAACGTAATGATGACCTATTTTTGTATAGACTAATGAGCTTAATTATTTGATTGACCATAGTACCAAAAATGTTTAATTTAATTATTTAGCAGTTTCCCCTGGGAAAAAACTGGTTAAAAGGGTCAAAAGATTTTTCCCAATCAATCCTGCAGTTGTATGAAATTAGACAAAATGATAATTGCTTGCTAATTCTTACGAACTTTAAAAAGGAAAAAAATTGAAGTACATATATCAACTGCAAACATCCCAGTATTTTACCAGCTTTATTTTTTAATTTTAAAAAATATTTTAGAAAACTACTGACTAAGTATTTTTATTTGTTTAGGCGAAAGGAAAATTTCTCCCCAATCTTGGTTATATTCTCTCTACTAAATTTTATAGAACAACGAACGACCATATTATTTTCATAGAGCTATTTCTGTTCTATTAATACGGTTTGTTCATCGACTGTTTTTTTTTATTTTAATTTTTAATTTTTGGGAGGGGTATGGGGTTGAAGTGGGATTGCTGCGTTTTCCTTCCTGCTGCATCACTTTTATTCACCTTTTGTGCAGACCATGCTTTTTCTTTTGTTCTTATTGATTTTTAATTACAAATAATTAATTATTTCTTTCCTAGGGTATTTATTCAAAAGGTGTAATAATCTATTGAGGTGGATGGTTATTTGCCCTTCAGGCTTTTTTTATTGAAAGGTTTCGAGATTTGTTGGGACACATAAATCGGTTTTCTTTGCTTCTAGTTGGGAATTCACGGTGTGGCCGCGACGGGTTTAGATTTATATTGGGAGGGAGATAAGGTAGGGTCTAACTGCTGATAAAGGTGCACTTTAAACTAGTTGAATTTCTTTCTGTTATCATTAAGGTGAGTTGTTAGTTTGTGTTTTGCTTTATTATTATTTGGATTAGAATATATAATTTTTTTTTCAAGGGGTAGCAGAGCGTAGTCAGGTACGATCTGATGGCTTCGTGTTTGTTAATTTTTTTGGGGTCTCGACATGGGTAAAGAAGACGGAGGATCTAGTAGTGAAGTAAAGTCAGTTGAAAGGTTGGATTGAAAAATGAGGAGATTATGTCCAGTGTTTAAAGGTGATAGGAATTTTTGCAAATGAGTATGAAGAGTGGATAAAACGTGTTGAATAGTGGTATAAGTTAGATGGAAAAAGAGTATGAATGTCCAAGAGGTGAGTTTCTGTTGAGTCTGGGAGAAAAAGGTTTTGTAGGTGTTTGCAATATAGAGTTGGATTCGGGAAAGGATAACGGTGTAAAGAAAGTGCTAGAGGAACTAGGTTAAAGAAATGGTAAAGAGAAACAGCGTGATAGATATGATAGAATACTAGAATTTTTTTTTATATTAAAATAGGAGAAAATGAGATCATGAGAGAATATGTAAATATATATGAGGTGGTTGAGAGTAAGTGTAAGATGACTGGTAGAGTTGATTTGGGTGAAGATATGAGATGCGTTCATTTATTAGAAGGAGCAAATATTGATACAAATCAAAGACAGATGGTTTTGGCATATTATAGAAAGGATGTTTGAAAATTTAAAACGTTTAAAGGTGGTTTAATAAATGTATGTAAGGGCTTGGGTGATAAGACAGTTGAAAGAAGTGGATGGTGGACAAAAGAAAGAAAGGATGTGTCTCATGAAATAGAGCAAAACATTGAAGGGGTTAGAATGAATAAGAATAAATTTGGTGAGGTGATGAAGTGTCTTGTGTGTCAGTCAATGTATCATTTTGCGGCGGGATGTCCAATGAGAGGACAGTACAAAAGGAGAGAAGCAGTAGGTGTTGGAAGGGGTTTTAAGGTGATAACACAAACTGACACTATAAAAGGGTTTGATAGAGAAAGATGTTTGAATAATAGGGATTCAATAACAGGGAATCAGATTTTTTTTCTTTAATGAAAATGTAATAGGTAGGGAAAAAATAAATGAAAGAGAAGAAATATATGTAATTGTAGATTCCGGGTGTCAGAAGTATATGACAGGTGAAAAGTGACTAGGTTTAGTGGTAGGTAGTATTAATGAGGGAGGATAGAGAAGAAGTAAAAGAATTTACGAGATGGATAAATGTAAAATATATGGTTGGGGATTCCATTTATCAGGCAGTTAAAAAACTGAAAATACCTTGTTATCTAAGGAATAGAAGTTTTTTCTATTTTTTTGAGAACAGATGTGATAAAGGGAATATACCTTGTTTGTTAGGAAGTGAGTAATTGAATAGGATGAATGCTATTATAAATCTAAGGAAAGATGAACTGAACATAGGTGTTTTTAATGATATAAATGTTAGGTGTAAAGTGAATGAAAGGTCATTTGAAAATAGGCTTAAGAAAAGGATTAAGTAGAAATATCTGGTTGTTAGGGGGTACAAAAGATTTTACAAATGAGAGCAATTTAGTCATCGAGGAAAAGAAAGGCTAGGGATTTAGTTAGTGATGCTTATAGGGATGTGATTAATAGTGAAGAATGGAAGAAAATAAGAAGTTGTATATTAAATGTGTGATAAATGTGATTCTTGTGCTAGGTATGTTAAGACTCTTATTAGACCTGTGGTGGGTTTCCCTTTGGCAAAAAGATTTAATTTTTTTTTGCAGAAAAAGTTAGAAAAATGTATTAGCATATCCAGGGACCTCTTAACCATTCATTCCGCCCTAGGCAAAAATTCACCTCCAAAGCATATGTGTGTGGGCTGATAGTTGAGAAGCCTCTGTTGCAGTTAACATTTGTATGAATATTGAGCTGGAGCAGAATATATATATATATATATATATATAAATATATATATATATATATATATATATATATATATATATATATATATATATATATATAAATATTATGAAGGGGTTATGGTCGCTGTTGAAGAACCACCTTCATTAGCTGAAGACTAGATGATGTTGAAGAGAGTGAGCGTTGTCGCGATGAATTGGCGTTTCGTCCCGGGGGGCTGCTTTTGGACTCATCGGTTGGTCGCAGCCCCTTCCACCAGACGCCACAGAACTTCTCCCAGTGACAATGCCGCGAGAGAACACCCCGCTCTGCGCACCTGAAGGACGTTGGTCAGCTGTCGGATGAGAGCTAGGTGTGCACGCATTAAAGCCACTGAGAAGGCTTCTACCACTTTGTACTCTTACGTGCAGTTGGTCTGCAATCTGCAGTGAGAAGCACAGTACAGGCGTTACAATATATGACCGAACAGAGCAGCGTCCAGCAGAAACTAGAAACTTGAATTGATGTAATGCCGCATTGAACGATTGTAGTAAAGCAAACTCTACAACGAAATGTCTTACCACGGCGAACAACTTTGAAAGAAGATGGGATGCTGGCTGATGGGTTCGTTGTGCCACTCCAGTGGCACTAGTCACTCCAGGTCACCAATATGAAGGGTTATGGTCGCTGTTGAAGAACCACCTTCATTAGCTTAAGACTAAGACTAGATGATGCTGAAGAGAGTGAGGTTGTCGCGATGAATTGGCGTTTCGTCCCGGGGCTGCTTTGGACTCATCGGTGGTGGTCGCAGCCCCCTTCCACCAGATGCCATTAATAGGTATATATATATATATATATATATATATGTTATATATAAGAAAGCAGCAGGTGCAGCAGTATATATATATATATATATATATATATTATTATAGTATAGTATATATATATATATATATATAGCATATATATATATATATATATATATATATATATATATATATTGTGGTGATGAGGTCAGGTCAATTTTACCAAAATAGCACGCAAAAGCAAAAGCAGAGTTTATTAACGAACTCTATTTTCTCACTATGGCGAAAGCAAATCTGGCAGCAATTTTTGAGTAGCGTCCTCATCTCATTCTACCGCCATTTTTGCGCACGGCTGCAACCGTTTTGCCAAGCTCTTTATAACTTATGGATTTTTTATTATTTTATGTTTATATAAAGCTTATTAAAGCGAGCGAATTATTTTTTTCCCCATGTTGAGTGAAATAGGCAGTGCGAATTTATTAATATACTAATGTAAACAATAGTGATTAGTGTTGGTACCCTGTGAAGTGGCAGTTATTATATCGTATTTCTTTATATATTTTACTTATAATTGCTTAGCTAGTTTATCCTCAAAGTAACACCCTTAGGTTAGCATATACTAAGGGCCTATTATTTTTTCTAAGCCACTTTCATGGGGGACCTACGCTCGATTTTTTTTGGCCACTAATATCTTGTCAATTTTTATGTAGGCCAACAAGTAGGCCATCTAATAGGCCCAAAAATTTTATTCATTTTTATTATATAAAATTTAATGTCTAGTAATTATTTATTATATTTTATGTTAAATTTAGTTATATTATTTTTATTTCTTAGTATTTATTATTTTTATTCGTTTTTTGTTTAATTCCCAGGTTATTGGGGTCTGTATTTTTTTCTGAATACAAATTCAACTACAATCAAGTCTTTGTCTCAATCCTTTTGGTTTGCCCACTAACTTCAAATAAGCATCCCACTAAAAGTAGTGACCATCGGAGCGACCTTGAAGCCTACCAGTGGAAGTAGGCTCCCAACACCCAGCCGTGCATATATCCACAGCTAAGTGGCCTACCAAATCTGTGCGCAGCTTTTCTTCAAAGCACGCGATTCCTGACTCACAGGTCGGTCACTTGAAGGAGGACTGTCCTGGTTAGTGCAACAATTACCAACTTTCAAGGGATTACTAATTATTATTATTATTATTATTATTACTTCTTTTTACCATTTTATTTTATTATTTGTGATAACATTTTTATATATAACTATTTTTATAATTTTCAATTTTATATATATACGTGTCAAATATCGAAAACAAAAAGTACCACCGGAAGCAGAATAGTTTCGAGTCGAAAAACAGAAAAGTACCACCGGAAGCAGAATAGTTTTGATTAAAAAAAACAGAAAAGTACCATTGGAAACAGAATAGTTAGTTTTATTTTCGCGCTGTCATCTTTTGCATTATTTACTCATTTACTTTTCTTTTCTTCTACTTCATTCTCCAGCCTTCTTGGAGACTAACGACGACACCCATCCTCCACCCCCCCTCACCACTTTCGTCTCCCTCCTTTCTAAACTCCCTCACCATTCTGAAACATGGTTTTCACTAGTAGATGGCAACCTGTACTATCGGTGATGAGGCGACCAAGTACAGTATATTGTTTTGTCCTTCCTGCCTGAGGATGTATCCCTCTCGCATTAGGGATTCCATCCCTACCCTGTCCGGTTCTTCTACCCCTTACTCAGATCTTCGTGCCCTCTTGATCTCCCGCCTGTCCCTTTCTCAGGAAGCCAAGTACGAAGAACTTCTACGTAGCACCTCACTAGGAGATCAGATAAATTCTGATCTCCTGGAGCAGATGCTCTCTTTGCTGAGTGGATCCCTACTACACAGGAGTCAGGTTTGTCCGCACTCTCTTTATCCAGAAACAGCCCAGAGATGTGCAGTATTTCCTCGCACGATGGACCCGAAACCTTCTCTTCAGGAGGTTGCAGAGAGAGCCGATGTATGGTCTTATACGCTTCTTCAACTCTAATGCCCCCGCTATTTCTGCCACTGCCCCTGTGACTGTCTCTCCTTCTCCTGCAGCTCAGGCACTTCCTTTTCCTCCTGCTTCATTGCCCTCTCCCGTCTTCTCTCTTTCTGCTTTTGTTCTGCTGAGACAGATTCTCCTCCCACCCCTGTGGTGTCTCCGGTTCTCTCTTCCGCTGCTACTTCTCTTATCCGATGTACCCGCCCCATCCCTGGTACCCCTGGTCCACGCCTTTCACGACCCCTGTTCCTCCCTTCGTCTTTCGACTTTGGAACATGGCATGGCAGGCATGAAGGCGGAGCGGATGTCCATTTCCGCCATGCTACGGTCTCAAAGACTCTCGTTCCTGCAACCGCTTTTCTGATCGTTCTCCCACCCCAGGCCCTCAGCAATATCCAAATGGGTATTGTTTTTACCACCAGCGGTTTGGCCTGAAGGCGAATAAGTGCAATACACCATGCACTTTTTCGGGAAACCCCCTAGCCAGCAATCCATAAAAGCGGTGGATCCAGCTGGCCACCCCTCCGTTTGTTCTTCCTCTCCGCCTTCTTCGTCTCAGGATGTCCTGCGCCTTTTCGACAGGTCTACCAACCTCTTCTACCTTATCGACACCGGAGCCTCGTATTCTTTGCTACCTCGAGATGCTACCCAGAAGTCCGCTGTCCCTCTTCCTGACCGGGCTCTTTACTCTGCAAATGGTAGTACCATCCCCGTCTATTGTGAGCGTTTATGCACCTTAGACCTTTCTCTCCGCCGTCAATTCCCCTGGGTATTCGTAGTTGCTGATGTGACCCAACCCATTTTGGGAGCTGATTTCCTGTCTCATTTCGACCTTATGGTCGATCTAAGAAACAGGAGATTGATTGACGGTTCTACGTCTCTAACCTCTGCAGATACCGTAGTTTCTTCTGCTCTTCAAGGCATCTCTGCTGTTGCTCCTTCTGGTACCTTCCCTTTCTTCACCATCCTGCAGAATTGGCGCTGTTGAACCCCTGTTCTTCTTCCTCTCCTGTTCAACATTCTGTGCGCCACCATATAGAGACTACGGGCTCTCCCACCTTCGCTAGTGCTCGGCGTCTGCCTCGACAAGCCTGCAGCCAAGGCGGAGTTTGAGCACATGCTCGAACTTGGTATCGTCCGCCTCCCAAAAGTTCATGGTCCTCCCCCCTCCACATGGTGCCTAAAGGTGCTTCTGATTGGAGGCCTGTGGGAGATTTTAGGGCTCTGAACGCTTGTACGATACCAGATCGCTACCAACGCATTATCCAGTCTTTCACCTCTAATCTGGCTGGTAAATCCATTTTTAGTAAACTGGATCTTGTCAGAGCCTACCACCAGATCCCGGTCGCAGAAGAGGACATACCGAAGACGGCCATCATCACCCCTTTTGGCCTCTTTGAGTATACCAGGATGCCGTTTGGCTTGAGGAGCGCAGCTCAAACTTTCCAACGCTTCATCGATGACGTTCTTAGAGGTCTCCCTTTCGCCTTTGCTTACCTCGATGACCTCCTTATAGCTTCCTCTTCTCCTGCCGAGCATGAGCAACATCTACGTGCCGTCTTTGCCAGGTTGGACGAATGTGGCATGCGTCTCAGCCCGGCAAAGTGTGTTTTCGGTGCCTCCTCTCTTACCTTTCTAGGACATACTGTCTCCGCTGATGGTATCTGTCCTCTTGCAGAGCACGTCGAGGCCATTCGCACCTTCCCTAGGCCTGTTACTCAGAAGCAGCTTCGTCAGTACCTCGGCATGCTTAACTTCTACCATCGTTTTCTTAAATCAGGCGCTGATATTCTTCGACCGCTCTCATCCACCCCAAGCACCGAGGCAGTTCTACGAAAGTGCTGGTCTGACGAAGCTATTGCTGCTTTTGAAGCTTCCAAAGAAGCACTCGCTTCTGCCACACTCTTAGTCCACCCCCAGGACTCAGCTCCGACCAGAGTTCAGGTAGATGCTTCCGATTTTGCGGTCGAGGAGTTCTTCAGCAGCACCTGAACGCTGTGGTCTCCTCTCGCCTGTGGTCTCTTCTCGCAAGTTGCAACCTCCTGAGACACGCTACAGTGCTGGAGGGAGTTACTTGCGATGTATCTCACCGTCCGTCATTTCGCCACTTTCTTGGAGGTCGCGAGTTCCAATATACTCACTGATCACAAACCACTTACCCTCGCTATGGTCTCCAGAAACGAGCGGCACCTCGAGAAGCTCGTCACCTTGAGTATGTCTCTCAGTTTACCACTGATGTCAACATATTTCAGGTGTCGACAACTTCACTGCTGACGCTCTTTCTCGCATTGAAATCGACGCGACTACAGCCTTACCCAACATCGACTACGACGCTATGCCAGACTACCGAAGATCCTGCACTTCCTACACAAGATCCTTCCTCTCAAGCTGGAGAGTGGTCTAACTCCCTGGGATAGAAGAGACTTCTGCGTGACGTGTCTCAGGGTTCTCCTCGTCCTTTCGTACCTGCATCGTTCCGCAAGTAAGGCTGTCTTCTTCAATCTTTCAGCCTGCTTTTCCTCCCTCTCTGGCATTGAGGTTTCAGCCGCAAACTTCGGTGGACAGCTCTCATTTGTGTGGCCTGACGCCACGCCGACGTAGCAACTTGGTGTCGCACTTATCTTCCCTGCCAGCGTTCACACCAAGTCCCTGCTAGGCACTTTCTTACCCCCTGGTGCTCGCTTTGAACGTGTCCATCATTGGTCGATTATCGTTTGACCTCTCAGCTCCCTCCGGTGGTAAGAGGTACATTCTTACGTGCATAGATCTGTTCACACGATGGACCGAAGCTATTCCTCTCGTCGCCAACGAAGAATCCATAGCTAAAGCTTTCTTGCTCAATTTCGCGCTCTGGTGTGCCGCTTTCTGTCACGACGACCAAGGTAGACCTTTCGAATCCTTCTTATGGAGAGATTTAATGAATCTTCTGGTTCAGAGAATGAAGCGGCGCACGAAAACGCGAAAAAGCGTTTCTCACGATAAATGCGAAAAACGGTTAAACACCTGAACAAACTGAACGAAGTACAATG
>JABUQX010037435.1:7500-10000 GCA_015478945.1 Trachelipus rathkii | reverse complement strand
CAATTCCGCTTTTCTCTATTTTCAATGTCTCTTCTTCCATAATATCAAAGTTTAATCCTATGTTGGTTAAAGCGCCACAAATTTCTACGGCTCAGGTACTGATACTGATGCTGCTACAACCCCTACTCCTGTCTAGACTTACAATAGATTCAACATTTAACTTTTATAATTTTCCTTGTGTCCTTCTTCTCGCACCCGTTACTGCTTTATTAATTGTCCCAAGTTGATTTTTCCTTTGTCTTTGACATACAAAGTATTTCCATTCAATAACATGTATTCTAATTTTTCATCTACAAGCAATTCTTTCAATTTTTTTTATCATAACAGTTGCATGTGCAAATGTCAAACATCTTATATGATTTTACTTCACTTTCAAACTCATTTTTTCGCCTGCTTTTTGGGGATCTTATTTATTTTTGAAGCATATTCTATATTCTTTGAACTCTTAAATATATTACGCCAAGTGTTGATTGGAAAGGAAATCTTTCTCCAGATGGATTCCACGTCTCTTGCAACCAATAATTTTATAGCCATCTTTAGGGGTTACCGAACCTTTCGAAGCTACTTGCTCTCTATTCATAACAAAAAGATTATCTCTAGCAATATCTGCTTCTGAAGAAATCATCGAAGGCGGAAATTTACTTGGATGTTTAAATATCGAATTGTACTTTTTACTTCTAGTACACATTATTAACATTAAAAATTTTAAATATACTATTTGCATAAATAATAGTATTTGAAAAATTATATATATATATATATATATATATATATATATATATATATATATATATATATATATATATATATATATATACTATATATATATATATATATATATTATATATATATATATATATATATATATATATTTCTCACCTTTCTCACCCATCCCCTGTAGATGCATGCATCTGTCAGTTGTTCTGCACCAAGAAACTTCTCCAACGTCTTCTGTCCATCCACATCTCAGACGCCTCCACATCCTGGACGCTCCTTCCTCTCTTCACCATCGCCGCGCTCACGTTGTCGCTCCATCTGACTTTAGGTCTTCCGACACTTCTTCTTCCCTCCGGTATCCATTCTCCAGATATCTTCTGGGCACTCGTTGCTCCTCCATCCTCTTAACATGTCCGTACCACCGCAGCTGTCCTCTCTCCACAAGCTCCACCACGCTTCTCACGCCTAAATCCGCCCTAACCTCCTCATTTCTCTTCCTGTCTCTTCTTGTTTCTCCTCTAATCAGTCACAACACGCGCATCTCGCACGCCTCCAACTTGCTCTTTGCTCTCGTATTAAGAGCCCATGCTTCATGCCCATACATCAGTATTGGTCTCATTATACTTGTGTATATCACCATCTTGACTCGTCTCGAAATTGCTCTTTCCTTTAACAATGGGAACAACATTGCTATTGTCCCATTGAATTTCCCAATTCTCTTATTTAATTCCAACATTGTGTCGTTTTCCTCACCATAGTGCACCCCCAAATATTTAAACTGGTCCGTTTGTCTCAGTCTTTCTCCATTCAAACTTACCTCCAGGACATCTCCACCACCTCCGATCAACATCACCTCTGTCTTCCCTCGATTTATCCTCATACCCCTCTCCTCCAACTCCTTCTTCCCAAACCTCCAGAAAATTCTGCAGTCTCTCTTGATTTTGTGCAAACAACACCAAGTCATCCGCGTATCCAAACATCTCATTCTCCACTCTGTTCCGCACCGATCTCCCGCAACTGTCCATGTATATAATGAACAGTATTGGGGACAGCACGCTCCCCTGCTTCACCCCCGTTGTGACGTTAAACCATTCTCTCTCACCGGGACATAGTCTTTACTCTGCACTTACTGTCTACATAAGTGCTTTTTATTGCTTTTAACAATTTCTCAGGTATTCCATACTCTATTCTTCTCAGTTCCCTCCAAAATAACTCCCTTGTCACTCTATCAAAAGCCTTTTCTAGGTCTACAAAAGCTGCATATGTTTTTCTATTAAATTCCCAATTCTTTTCACTTATCATCTTCAAAGCAAACACCAGATCTATAGTCGATCTCCCCGGTCTGAAACCATGTTGCCACTCTTCTAGCTTATCTTCCACCACCTCTCTCAGTCTTCTCTCCAATATCCTTTCATAGGTCTTCGCAGGATGTGACATTAATGCAATCCCTCTATAGTTTCCACATTCCGTTTTATCTCCTTTTTTATATATGGGGCAAATTGTTGCCCTACTCCATCCACCAGGCACCACCTCATCTCTCCAACACCTGTTCATCAGATTTAACATCCGTCTTGTCCCTTCAACTTCCATTTCCTTCAGCATCTCTGCAACTATTCCATCTTCTCCCGCCGCCTTTCCACTCTTCATACCTCTCAACGCCAACAAATAATTTAAAAAAAGAAAACTTTAATCTTCCGCTTCGTTTAAAAAAATCTATTTATAGTCTAAAATCAAACAAAGATATAATTATAAGAAAAGCTGATAAAGGAGCTGGTATTGTGAT
>JABUQX010037435.1:0-2500 GCA_015478945.1 Trachelipus rathkii | reverse complement strand
CACAACTAGAACATTGGTTGGTAAATTGTTCTCTACCAGACACCTATACATTACGTAATCTTGTTACGCTCAAGGGATAGCCAATCAGAGAACAGCATTTGCTATGCCATCACGGACAGCCAATGAAATTCGAGGAATGACTCATTAATCTTAATATCTTTTGACACATGTGAAGGGTAACGAGATTTATTACTTTGTACCCGATATCTTTTGACACATGAGAAGGGTGACGAGATTTATTACTTTGTTCCCCTTATGTCCTTACTTAACATCTGTTTTTATCTTAAACAGTAGTTTTATTATTATTATTATTATTATTATTATTATTATTATTATTATTATTATTATTATTATTATTATTATTATTATTATTATTATTATTATTATTATTATTATTATTATTATTATATCAACTATATATGTATATGTACATAGCAAATCTAACATACCACACACACACACACACACACACACACACACACACACACACACACACACACACACACACACACACACACACACACACACACACACTCACAATAATTATAGACACTTTACTTATTACATTAGCCTGGCAATCATCGTACTAACTTACTGATCACATGACTGCTATTTCTATGATGTCAAGCAGATGTGTAACATTTTCTAAACCTCGTTGGAAGACATTTACATTTTCACATGTTTAATATAAACATTTCGTTTTGTTATGTATTTTCTTTTACGTTTCTATTATTCCTTATATTTATATTTTGTTAAAAGTTAGTTATTTATTTATTTATTATAGTTTTATTTATTTTTATTTTTATTTATTTAAAATAATCTATATATTTTTTAAAAACTTTTATTTATTTTTGCTTATTCTGTTTAAAACATTTTGTTTTAACTAAAATTTCTTTCATTTTATGTTTATAACTTAATTTTTTTTTGCATTTTTACATACCCTAAAGCAGTAAATCAGTAAATCAGTTAATCAAACCACCCACCCCACCCTCCTACCCTTCCATGATCTATTGATCTATTGATCTATTGATCTATTGATCTATTGATCTATTGATCTATTGATCTATTGATTCAAGTCATATTTTGTATAACATAACACAAAAACTTTTATTTATTTTTGCTTATTCTGTTTAAAACATTTTGTTTTAACTAAAAAAATTATTCATTTTATGTTTATAACTTAATTTTTTTTTGCCTTTTTACATACCTTAAAGCAGTAAAACAGTAAATCAGTTAATCAAACCACCCACCCACCCTCCTACTCCATAATCTATTGATCTATTGATCTATTGATCTATTGATCTATTGATTCAAGTCATATTTTGTATAAACATAACATGAAATAAAGCTCTTCAATCATAATCATACAGCCCAAGAATAAATACAGTATAACAAAGTTTCACATCAATAAAGCTAACATATCATAACATGACTAAGAATATAATGTACAAAACAAACCTAAACATAGCTTACGAAACGAGTAAACTCGATAACATTAGGCAAGTTCACACTACTACAACAGTAAATTAACTAACATTACCAACGAAACGTAAGCGATTTACACTTTGTCAAGCATATCTCTAACATATCAATGTTAATTTTTACATTAACATAGTAATATTTATCAAAAATTTATCATAACTTACCTAACTATCACTACTCCCCAACGAATAATAGCTAAACATATCAAAGTGATTCACATCAATAAAGCTGACATAACATAGTTGAGCTAAGAACGATAAAAACCACCACACCTTATACAGGAATAAACTGTAACATAAAACAAAGTTCCCTACTTAACACAGTAAAAGTAGCTACATTGGTGCAAAACTTATCCTATTCACACTTTTTTCAAGAATATCTCTAACATAACAATGTTAATTTATATTGACATAGTAATATATTCAAAATTAACAAAATATCTGTGAGTTGACATAGCAATATAATTTACTATAACCTAAGGGTAACATATCACACTGAACAAACAAAAATGCTAACCAACAAAGTGCTCACATCAAAAAGCTAAACACTGGCGTTACCTGAACTAAAACATAATGTAAAACCACACACACACCACACACACACACACACACACACACACACACACACACACAAAACACACACAAACACACACATACACATACACACACTTATTATTATTATTATTCTATTATTATTTTATTATTATTATTATTATTATTATATTATTTTATTATTATTATTATTATTATTAATTATTATTATATTATTATGTATTATTATTTATTATTCCACATAGAATTCAAAAACATCAATAACGCTAACAGCCACATTGACAGTCAGTGAAGTCATAGCAAATATTGTTCGGTAATATGTCATCTACGTCACATCTAAACATTACGTAATCTTAGTAAGCTCAAGGTGAATAATCAGAGAACTGTATTTGCTATGACTTCACTGACTGTCAATGTGGCTGTTAGCGTTATTGATGTTTTTGAATTCTATGTGGAAGGCTAATAAT
>JABUQX010037434.1:52500-55000 GCA_015478945.1 Trachelipus rathkii | reverse complement strand
TATATATATAGCTATATATATATATATATATATATATATATTATATATATATATATATATATATATATTATATATATAATAGCTATATAATATATATATATATATATATATATATATTATATATATAATTATATATATAATATATATATATATATATATATATATATTATATAATTTATATATTTCAGATTCGCATCTTCATGACAAAGTGTGGATGCGGATGTCATTGAAGTGTGGAATGCAGATGCGGATGTTTTCAGAGATTTGGTTTCAGATGCGGATCTCATGCGGATGTCACATACATCTCTAATATATATATATATATATATATATATATATATATATATATATATATATATATATATATATAATATATATATATATATATATATATATATATATAAATATATAATATATATATATATATATATATATATATATATATATATATATATATATATAGAGACGAGAGGGAGTGGAGGAGGAGGGAATAACGGAGGAGGAATTTGTGGAGGCGTTAGGGAAAATGAAGAGCGGAAAGACTCCTAGTGAGGATGGGATACATATTGAATTGCTGAAGGAGGGAGGAGAGGAGCTGGGAGCCTTGATGCTGAGATTTCTGAACAGGTGTTGGGTTGGGTGGAGAGTAGAGTGCCGGAAGTTTGGGGAAGGTCAAATAATAGTTCCCATTTATAAAGTAAGGGGTGACGCAGGAAATTGTAAAAAATTATAGAGGAATCTCACTAATGGATGATCACATGGCTAAGTCATGGCTAAAATCTGATTTTTTTGATTTTTTAAGCAATTTTTTTATGTCTAAATTAATAATTATTCCTAGTTATCACCTGATCAATGATAAGTATATTTCATCTATATAATAAGCAAATTCATCAATGTAGTTTCAAATCATTTTCAATAAGGAAATAAATAAAATTAGATTACTCAGATATTATACAGTATATAGGTAGATATATAATTTAAATAACTTAATTAAACTAAATAATAATTATATTTACTTGTATTAGGTAATAATTAGGATTATTTACTATTTGATTTAAAAAAATAATTTAAAAAGACAATTTGTGCCTACAAAAAACAAAAAAATCAAAAGAATAAAACCAACCCTGATATATATATATATATATATTATATATATATATATATAATATATATATATAATATATATTATATATTTATATATTATATATAATATATATATAGTATATGTTACCCAGAGGGTTGTCACCCCCGATTTTTATGAAAAACACAGGAATACTCTAAAAAAAATTAATGAAGAATAGTGAAAACGAAAATTGTCGCTCTCTTTTAGGAAAAAAAAGTTACAACCTCTCCCAAATTTGTTAAAAATCCCATAGACTTTTCAAAATTGATCGATCCAGGTTAGTCTCATTTCAGGGCCCTCTCTTAAGTCAGGGTTATGATAAGTTTTGGTTAGGTATACACAGAGAAAATCTAATGTAGAATTAACAAATCTTATCATAACCTGAACAAGGATGGCCCTAAAACGAGCACGAGGGCCCACTTAATTTTTATTATAAGAAGTCTATGGGAAATTTTTAACTTTCCAAGAGGCTGTAACTTTTTTTCCTAAAGGGAGCGACGATTTTCGTTTTCACTATTCGTCATTATTATTTTTTTTAGAGGTATATCCTGGTTTACCGTTACAAAAAAAAAAAAATTTTTTGGTTTTTTTTTTAATAACCAAATCCTATGGGGGTTTTTACAACTTTGATGAGGCTGTAACTTTTTTCCTAAGGAGAGCGACAATTTTCGTTTTCACCATTCTTTTTATTATTTTTTTAGAGTATATCCTGTGATTTTCATAAAAATCGGGGGTGACAACCCTCTGGGTAACAATTACCGTATATTATCTGTAGCATATAAACATTAATATACAAAAATTTTTATATATATATATATATTAATATAATATATTATATATATATATATATATATATATATATATATATATATATATATATATATATATTCCTGATATATATATATATATATATATATATATATATAGCAACAAATAAAGTCATTGAACAATTGATGATTATATGCTATAATTTTAAGATTAATCAAAGGAATATTAGTATGTTTAAATCTACTTACTTGCTTTACAAACTATGTTCTTGACTTTATATTTTTTCCAATGTTCCTGTACCTCCTCCATCTCCTTCACAGCTTTTTCATATCTGTTTATATTTGTAAAGTTGGGCCAGTATGCCTAATCACCAACCAGCCAATTTCTTGGAATTAACTGAATTCCATCTTCAAATTCAATAATGTAATAATTTTCATTTTTGATGAATGAAGGCATCTTTCAAAATATATATAACTGCAATATATTTAGTCTATTACACTACCTTATAAATAGTACTTTACATATATACATAAGTTTTTATTTTATATATTATATACATAAGTTTTTATTTCTCACAATGTATGAGAGGAAAAACTAAATATTCGTTAT
>JABUQX010037434.1:40000-45000 GCA_015478945.1 Trachelipus rathkii | reverse complement strand
ATAACATATATATTTTATTATATATATATATACATATATATTATTATTATTATTATTATTATTACATATATATATATATTATTAGTTAATATTATCTTTATCTTTATTTACATATATATATATATTATATATTAGCATATATTATTATTATATATATATATTAATATTATTATTATTATAAGAAGAAGATATGTATATATTATACATATATATATATATATTATTATATTATTATTAGTTATTATTATTATTATTATATATAAAAAAAAATAAAATTATTTTCTTATTCATACTATCCGAAAAATTAGTCAAACACTAAATTGTTGTTTTTGAATGCTTAATTTTCGCTCAAAAACTTATACAAAAAAAAATTAATATAAATGATGTAAATATTAGAATATAAATAGTTTAAAATATTGATTTTAAAGGTAAAAACAACAAATAAAAAAAAAAAACAACCAAGACAAGGTTTTATTTAAAAAAACATTGGTTTTTGTTTTATCAAAACAGCATGATTTTTTCCACCCTCTCTCTCTCTCTCTCTCTCTCTTCTCTTCTCTCTATATATATATGTTACATTGGTTATTGAGCATAGCTATTGGCTGGCTACTGGTTGGCTGGCTATTACAATAGTTGTATACACACAGTTGATATTACTATATATTATTATTATTATTATTATTACATACATACTATATTATATATTATTATTACATTATTATCTATTATTAATGGTTATTATTACATTATTATTGGTTATTGTTATTATTGTTGGTTATTATTATTATTATTGCCATTACATATTGGTTGTTAATAGCTATACATATATTACATACAAGGCGCCAGCTGGCTGGGTTGGCTGGCTGGCATCTACATATTGGCCATGTTATTATTATTGCACATTGTTATTACTGAGTTATTGACATACAATGGCTGGTTATTGGCTATTATTACTATATATATATATATATATATATATATATATATATATATATATATATATATATATATATATATATATATGAAATAAAAAAATAATTATTTTCTTATTCGAACTATCCAAAAAAAATAATCAAACACTAGTATAGGGAAAAATATTTATACCTTAGAACATTTTTTATACATCCGGCAACATTCGCATTTAATAATTGGATGCGGATGTTTCAAAAATCGTAATTTCTGGATGAGGGTGCGAATCAATTTTAATGCCGATGTTATGCTATGCATATATTATGTTATGGATTAGAATAGCATATTTTTATATATATACATATATATATATATATATACATATATATTGTTACTATTGTTATGCTATATTATATTGCTATTATTAAGCATATATATTATTGTTGTTAGAAGCTGTTGATATATATTATATACAAGGCTGGTTGCTGGTTGGCTATACAGCAGCATATAGCTTATAATATATTATGAGTTGGCTGGCTGTTATATACATATATTATGTTATTGGCTAAGGCATATACATAGCATAGTTGCTGTTGTTACATGGTTATATATATATATTTTTACTATATATATATATATAAAGCTGGACTCTGCTTATAATAATGAATAGGGATGGTGTTTTTGTAACTGATGAAATGGATGTGAGGGGAGTGTGGAAAGAACACTTTGAAAATCTGCATAATATTGGCAGTAATGAAGAGGTGATAGTAAATGTGTGTGGGTTTGATGGTGCAAGAAGGAATAGATATTTTGGGGATGAGGTTATTAGCAAAGAGGAGGTAATGGGTAGAGTGAGAAAGTTGAAGAATGGTAAATCTGCAGGTATAGATGAAATTACTGGTGAAATGATCAAGAAAGGAGGCGAGATGGTGATTGATTGGATTTGGAAGTTGTGTAATAAAGCGTTTATGGAGGGTATAGTTCCAAGGGATTGGAGGAGAGCAGTAATAGTACCCTTATATAAGGGTAAGGGAGATAAGGGGAACTGTAGAAATTATAGGGGAATAAGTTTATTGAGTGTTGTAAGGAAGATATATGCTGGTATTTTTGATAAAGAGTGCGTCGAGTGACTGAAGGAAGAACAAGGTGCGTTTAGGAGTGGTAGAGGATGTGTGGATCAAATCTTTACATTGAAACAAATGATTAAGAAAATGAGGGAGAAGAAGAATAAATTGTATTTATGTTTTATGGATTTGCATCAGGTGTATGATAGGGTTAATAGGGAAGCTCTATGGCAGGTATTAGTGATATATGGTGTTGGAGGTAGGCTTCTGAATTTAATCAAAAATATGTATGAAAATAGTGAGGCGTGTGTAAGAATAAATGGTGTCAAAGGTGATTGGTTTAGTATTAATAGCGGAGTGAGACAGGGTTGTGTTATGTCTCCTTAGTTATTCAATTGTATATGGATGGGGTTATGAAAGAATTGAGGTGGGGATGGCAGGAAATGGTGTTAGAAATGATGGAGAATGGAGATGAGTGGAGGGTGCCCTACCTATTATATGCGGATGATTTGGTTTTGTGTGGCGAATCTGAAGAGAGTTTGAGAAGATTGGTAGAGAGATTTGGCAGGGTGTGTAAAAGGAGGGGTTTGAAAGTAAACGTAGATAAGAGTAAGGTTATATGGTTGTGAGTGAGGATAGCCCTCAGTGTAAAGTTATGTTAGATGGTGAGCAGCTGGAACAAGTGTCTGAGTTAAATATTTAGGGTATGTGTTGGATGAGAAGAGAACGGATGATGCAGAGGTAGTAGGAAAGTTGGAATGGCAGGAAGGTGGCTGGTGCAATTAAATCAAATCATTGGTGAATGTAAAAGGAACAAGTCTTGAGTGCTCTAGGGTCTTGCATGAGGGTATATGTTGTTACCAGTGTTATTGTATAGTAGTGAGACTATGGTCTGGAATAAGAAGTTTAGATCTAAAGTTCAATGTGTTCAGATGGACAATCTTAGGAGCGTGCTAGGTGTGAAAAGAACTGATAAAATGAGGAATGAACGTATTAGAGAGATGTGGGGTGTGAAGAAAGGAGTAAACGAGAGAATAAATGAAAGTATGTTGAGATGGTTTGGTCATGTGGAAAGGATGAATGATAGTCGGTTGGTTAAGCGGATGTATAGTGGTGAGTGTGTTGGGAACCGACCGGCTGGGAGACCGAAGAAAAAGTGGATTGAGTCAGTAAAGGAATGTTTGCAGGAGAGAAATGTGAGTTTGGCAGAGGCGAAAGAGAAGAAAGGTGCATGATAGAGAATGGCGTTGTAAGGGGGTATGGTTGTGGCCCACCTGGGCCAGGGGATGAACCCTACATTTGACGATTTACCATAGTGAGGATCCGTCTCGGTCCCATGAAGCTCTGGGGTGGATTTTCTGATTGCAACGAGTTCTTATTAATTAATGGTACAGAGGGGCGGTAAGGCTGGGCTTTCTTTTCGACCTTTGTCATATTCTTCTACTGCTTTTCTTTTCCGATGCATGACACGCACCTTACCCCCAGTCTTGGGGAAAAGAGGTAGATAAAGAAAGAAAGAAAGAATATATATATGATATAAAAAATAAACAGCATGAGCAGGCTGGTTGAGCTATATATATATATACTATATGGGTTATATTGTTACGTTTATGTTATGTTAATATATATATATATATATATATATATATATATATTCCGTTTCTGGAATGTAAAAATGATGTGACATAAAAAATTAAGATTGTAAATTTTAGTAGCTATAAAAGATAATTAGCTTTATGTCGTCTATAACCTGCATTTAATATTTTAATATATATATATATATATAGCAGCAGCATATAGCTATATTATTGATAAACTATGCTCTTTTTACCTTGCTATATTATTATATTATTGGTTATTATTACAGCATATTGGTTGTTGTTATTATTATTGCCATTCCATCTTACATATTGCTGTTCAACAGCAATAGTCGAGTGTTGTTGGTTTGTATATTATTACTATTATTATATTATTATTGGTTATTGTTGGAATACTATATATTATTGGCTATTATTATTAGTATTTATTGGTTATTGTTGTTATTTATTAATATGTATATTACATACATACTCTTAAGTTTTATGCTATATTATTATTATTATATTGGTTATTATTATTATTACATATATATTATACATATATATATTATTATTATACATTATTATTACATTACATATCTCACACACACAATATCATCACATATATATAAAGAAGAGTTATATAAGAGCATATATATATATATATATATATATGTTATATATTATATATATATATATATATATATATATATATATATATATATATATATATATATATACAGTATAGACTCTGCAGTATCGAAAACCTTTCGATTGATTCCGACACAAGCTTTCTTTATTACTTATTTTTATTTATTCTTCACTCTGAACTATATTCATAAAGGTTATGTTATATCCTTTAATTTCACTTAAGCTGTATGAAAATCCTTCTATCTGTTACATAAATACTTATCCACTTTAAAAAGCACAAACTATACATTTGTTTTTATATTAAAAAGCAGTTCGCACAGTCGCAAAACTCTGATGTTGTTATTAATGCGCTGCGCCTTTTCAGTAAATCTTATCTGATCATCTTCGTATTTCTGTATGGGGCAATGAAAACATAAGAATCATGTTTTTATTCTTTATATATATATATATAGAAAGAGGTAAGATATATATAGCAGCATATATATATATATATATATATGAGCATAAGCAGTTAAGTTATGTTGTTATACATATAGCAGTATAGGGGCAGACATATTATTATATTATTACATACATTTCCATATTATTATTATTACTACATTATATTATTACATTGGTTATTATTATTACTATTATTATTGTTATATTATTATAATTACTTACATACATACATATACATATTATATATATAGAATACATTACATTACATTACATTATTATTGTTATTAAATATATGTATTATTATTATTATTACATATTGTTGATATTATTATTATATTGATTATTATATATTATTATT
>JABUQX010037434.1:27500-37500 GCA_015478945.1 Trachelipus rathkii | reverse complement strand
CCAGTCTTCATTAAAGTTTCAAGAAACCTTTAAGCAAAGAGTTACAGCCATTTTTCTTTGCATTTCCATAACAGTTATTTTCCCTTATTGTAATATTACCATAGTTAGAACTTAAGCTGCGTTGTCCCATACATCCCATTAATCTACCATCATCCAAATTATTAATTAAAATATTTGTTTAAATCTTAAAGATTATTAATTAAATTATTATTTATTGTTTAACATTAATTAGGGGCATGTTATCATGCATAGCATCAATATATAGAGGTTTAGTATGAAAGGAGTTGTGCATGTTGGTAAGTGAGAAAACCCCAGATTTAAACTGCATAAAACTAGTGTAAATACTTAACTTATTTATGATAAATAACTGTAAATATATTTATATCTGTAAAATTTTGGCTGTCTTTCTTTGCCCATTTACTATTTTTGCTTGCAACCGCGCACGCTTGGTGTAACACCCTGTGTGAGTATCTCATTTTCTTTGTTTATGCCTGAATGTGCTTGGTTTTGCACCTTGCTTGCTCGTGTTTTATTTTTTCAGTGAGCGGAGAAATACGACCCAATTTTGAGACGTAGCTTATAGCTGAAGAGGCAGTGTCTAGTTAGGGAGTGCTTTGGTGACCTTGGGCAGTAGTCGCTTGTTTCGGCCCACTGCATGCACATAGGAGCACCCCTGATTGAAGAGAAGATTTTGGTGAGTTGGTTTTCCACTATCTTATCTAATAATCTTCCTTTTTCAGACCAGTCTACCACTTCAATATATATATATATATATATATGGAGGGGATGGTAGGTAATGCATTCCTTTCGACTTACGTCATGCTCAACTACTTAAATTACTCAAAAATCCTATTTTCCGTGCATGTTACCCACCCCTACCAATCAGCTAGTGGGAAGAGAAGGGAGTATAGAAGAATATATATATATATATATGATATATATATATATATTATATATATAATATATATTATCTAAATAATATATATATATATATAATATATATATATATATATATATATATATATATATATATATATATATATATATATATATATATATATATATATTATATCTTGAGATGAGTGAAAAAAATCCTTGAAAAAAGTATTTTCTTCATTAAGTAAAAGAAAATGTGAAAGTTTATGAGAAAGAAATTTCTTTTTTTTATTCCTCCCAGAATAAATGGAAAGAATACTTTCAATTTTTATGCAAGCATATTTTCAACCATTTACGTTTCTAAAAAAAAAATTCTAAAATAAAATTAAAAATATAAAAAAAAATTTCGAACCATCACTTGTCTGAATTGAATTTCTTTGTCATAAGATCTATTTTTTCCTACTTCAAAAAAAATTGTCATAAATTTTATAAATTTCATTAAATTTTTTTTCATACAAATTCATAAAATTCATTTCATAACAAGTCTTTGTAATAATTTTAACTTTATTTATCTGACAATTCAGTTTAATATTCTGCTCGAAAATTTTGATATAATATGTGTATAGATTCTTTCAAATTTCTTTTATGCTACAAGGAATAAAAAAAACTTGATAATTTCATCTTAGAAGTGTCGACTCGAGTATTCAAAGTTTTTCACTTGACTTCTTTTCTTAACAATATATGACAAATACTCAACAGGATATGTCATTTAAAATTATATAGAAAAATTTTATTTCGACTATAAGAATATATATATATATATATATATATATATATATATATATATATATATAGTATATTATATATATAATATATATATATATTATATATATATATATTTATATATATTATTATATATATTATATAATATATTAATATATATCTTTTTTGTTGTCCCATTTTGGGGCGGATGATTATCGTCTTAACATTCCTCCACTCACGAAACCTTTTTTAAGCCGCATGAGCCCCACTGAGCATGACATTTCACCGTGTCTCTCGTCTTTCCAAATTATAAGTTAAACTCGTGATTGTACGAATCGATTTAAACTCCGAGCTGGTCGGTTAGTTCAGATGATTTATTCACAATATGAGTAATAATGTACGAGGGAGGACACGGTGAATATCTGTGTTCATAGTCTCAGTGGGGCTCATGCGGACTTTATAAAGTTATCGTTGGAGTTGGAGTGAATGTAGTAATAGTATCGAATAGGAGTTATTACCATTCTTGTTTCACGCAACATGTCCTTCTGGTTCATTTTGAATCCACTCGCGGAGGACACCTTCCTGTTATATCTATATATATATATATAATATATATATATATGATATTATTAATAATATTAATATATATATATATTATTATATATATATATATTAATAATATATTCTCTTATTAGTCGATAATAAATATAATAATTTTTCTATTATAATTTTAATGACATTTCTTGTTGATAGTATTAATTTATGTCATTAATATTGATATAAAGAATAAAAGATATATATATAGTTACAAGTGTAAATAATATAATACTATTGAAATATACTCGATGATCGATACTATTATCTATAATATATATATTGTTGATATAAATTATCTAAGTTTTTTTATATATATTCCTTATTTATGATAATGCATAAAAGATAAATTTTGAAATGAGAATCTTATAAATTATATAATATATATCAATAAATATTTATCGAGAGCATGAGATATAATATATTTAACTATGATTATAGTCTCAGATAAGTTATATATAATATATATTAAGTATTTAAGATAAATTATTTATTAAATAAGACTTGTTATCATAATGATTATTAATGAATTTATATAGTATGAAAATAAATATTATTATATATGTAAGAAGTTACTTTATAGATTCGCATCCAACAATAAAAAATAATAGATGAGAGCAGTAAAGTTGGTATTTTTGCGTATTCTATTATTTGCAGCAAGAACTGCCTTAAGACTTGTGGTAATAAATTTCACTATTCTTATATAATCAAATTTAAATATTATAATTGTCTCATTATACAGTGGAAACAAAAATTTCATCTGACAGGGAGTCTCACAACCTAAAATATGTATTTAATATTTAAATTTATCTATATGGATATTAGAGACCATTTATATGTAATATATAGAATTTATGTTATATTGTATATAATTGATTATCGTGAAATTAGTGGCGTAATGAACAGTAGTTTATTACTCTAGATAATGTGTTTTCAAGAAATTGTAATACTTCATGATCTAGTGAAAAAGGAGAAATTACAACTAATATGTATATGGCAAGTACGTTCGCATGTATTTTGTTGTACTGAGCTGTTTTCTTGTCTACTATATAAACATTTTCCTACCATTTTTTCAATCAGAGCCTATAATCCATTGATCTAAAAATAAACTACCAATCATCTTTATCAAGAGGAGAAATAGGATATATCTATTCTACTGCTCCTGGCAACTGCTGAGGTAAATTTCTTAGATAAGATGGAGAATAAATTATATAATTAAAAAAAAATAAATCTCAAAAACTACATAATAGCTACAGGGAAAAGAAATATATTTTTGGAATCCTTTGATAGAATTTTAGAATTTTAAAGGTCTATAAATAAATAAAAATAAAAATAAAAAGAAAATTACATTGCTTTACAATTATATAGTTAAAAATGAGTGATACAGTCTATTTAGAGACATTTTACGTTACTCGTTTAAAAATAAATAGACTTCTATTAATTTTTTTTTAACTAAAGAATAACCCCACAAGGGTAATACGCTAAACCGATGGTCAGAGAGTCGGTGTCTCATCGCATTTAATATACACCGAGGGAACCTAACGGGGTAGGGACTAATTAATCCCCCCTCTAACTAGGGTATGGGAGTCTCCCGAGAATCACACCACCGCTCTTGTATTTGTGGATGTCGCGGGTTCCTCTCCGCCCTTCCTACTGGAGGGAGTATGGAAAACGTTCCCACCCTGTTGAGTTCCCCGTTCCACGGTCGTAGCTCCCCACTATTGGCCATGTATATAACCTTTATAAATAATATAAAAAGAAAATAAACTCTATGTCATCCCGCTGGATAAAAGTCAATTTTGTATATTATATGCCTTTTTTTTTTTTTTTTCTTATTACCTTTTTTTCTTTCTTTCTTTTTTCTCTTCCCAAATTTCCTGATGAGGAGTGCGGATGCCAAGGATTGCATAGCAATGTATATACCTCTTTTACCCTGATAGCTAGTGAAGTTATATGAGTTATGGAATTGTGGTCTCTTCTAGAGGTCTGTGTCTTGATAAAGAAATAAAATTGATGGTAAAATGATATAAGTAGTATAAATTATCTGTTGAATACATTATACCCGTAAGTCATTATGAAAGGATTATGCTCAATTATATCCATATCATATTACCTTATCTTAATTATTAAATTAATTAATTATTATTATTTATTAATTTAAATAATATTAGATGCCATTTATTTATGAATAATTATTATTGATTAAGTGAATTTGATTACGTAGTTAGTATTCTAGTATTAGTATGATTTATTAAGTAATATATATAAACAATAACGAAGCAGCGGTGAAACACGAACACTCTTAAACCTAAATGCATATTAATTACTATATTATCAAAATTGCGCTAGAGGGCGTCGCCATAACACAATACCTTAATGCATATAGCAATGGTCTGTTGCTGTCGCGAATGATACCTCACAGACCATCCTGTGCTCCTTCTTAAGCGGAACTCATAGCTCGAACCTCTCGCTACCACTTCTAAAAATATAACTTTATGACGAAGCTATTTAGAGACTATTCTTTCCAGTTCTGAGTATATTACAACAGACTATACTGTATTCGTACTATTATAAAGATTACCGGATACCCTATTATCTAAGATTAGTGGTTTGGCGAACAGTCATATAGGAAAACTACTAATAACTACGTGATAAGCTAAAAGTAGTGATATAATAAAACCAATAGCAACATTCAGGCATAAAACAAGAAATATTGAAGTATTATACTCATACTAAACACAGGGTGTTACACAAGCTGATGTCAGCGGTTGCAAGCAAAAATAGTAAATGGGCAAAGAAAGACAGCCAAAATTTTACAGATATAAATATATTTACAGTTATTTATCATAAATAAGTTAAGTATTTACACTAGTTTTATGCAGTTTAATAAATCTGGGGTTTTTCTCACTTACCAACATGCACAACTCCTTTCATACTAAACCTCTATATATTGATGCTATGCATGATAACATGCCCCTAATTAATGTTAAACAATATATTGAATATAATTATACATTAACAATTAATTATAACTTAACCAACCTTTACTAAAAATGTAATTTAAGACTAGGTTTATAGTCTGAAATATATAAATAGTATAGAGACTCTATATAGAGTTAAATTAATGTAGAGATGTATTAGTGAGACAACTGCAGCTTAATTATCTAACAATGTATATTAACAGTAAAAGGTGAAATAAAATAATGTTTAAGTTATAGGTTATGTAAAGAATAAAATGGCTGTAACCTATTGCTTATAATAAGGTTTCTTATTGATAACTATTAATGAAGGTATCATATTTAACATAGAAGACTTAGTTATTTAAGAATCAACTTATTTTATGTGACTCATTCACCTTGAATATTAAGATTAACTTCACTTATATAAGTAGTTGAATTTCAATAAATTGATATATCTCTAGATTCCGTAATATATATAATAATACACTAATTCTTTAGTTTTTACTCAAAAATTGGTTCTCTAAACAATTTTACCTACTGTTGGTTGTAACATAGATCTAATATACATAATATAGTAATAGTAAAACATCATATAAGGATAAATAAGTCAATTCAGTCTTTCTTATTTTTTAAGCAAAATAATCCTATATAATAATTGGATTACCTTATGAGGATTAAGTAGGAATATGGTATATTCAACTTATTAGAGTTTTATTAAATATTATTTTTCACCTCAAAAAATAGGCGAGTTGTTTTCTCTTGTGTGTTCCTTTTAAATAAATGGTGATTTTAATATTATATTTATATAATCCCCACTTCTCTGATGTTTATTAATAGACTTATATATCACTTTATATATATATATATCTGATGTTAAATTCATATCACTTATTTTCTAATCACTTCGCAAATATATTATATGTAGTCACACTTTTTTGAATGATTTCTAATATATATATGGATCAGTTTGTATATCATTATTATATCACATCATATTCTATTAGATTATTCCTATAACACTATATTTAACTGTAATTAATATACACACAAGTTTATAGTATATTCATTTTCAACTTTATTATTCCTTAACTATCTAATAATTATATCATACAATTAGGGTAAATATCTTATTGTTTAAATTAATATTATATATACAATCGTATATACTCACGATAGTTAATGAAAATACATTATTTATGATATTAACTAACCAATGTTACAAAATTACGTATATGACTAAAACTCTAACATAAAACTGGTTTTGTAATGAGCGAGAGAAATAATAAATGCAACAAATATAATTCATACTTACATTAATATATATATAACATTTGCATTATAATATAATGAATATAATAATTAAGAATGTATAAAGCTATCACACCTTCTTAAATTATCAATAATATAATATATTATTTAATTATAATATGTATAGAATTTATGTACTAATTTATTTAATATAATAATATAAAAAGAGAATTACGGGGACTAATTTATTTAATTTAATAATATGCAAGAAGGATAAGATTGACTAATTTATTTAACATGTTAATAATATTATAAATATTATATATAATATATTTTATATATATTATATATATATATATATATATTATACTTTGAATAATTATATATTATATATATTATTAATATATTAATATATATATAATATATATATATTATATATTATATATATATTATTAATTATAAATTATATATTATATATATATATAATATATTAATAATATATATATATAATATATTAAATATAATATATATATATATATATATATATATATATATCTATTAATATATATCAAAAGTCATATTATATATATATATGATATTATATATATAATATATATTATATTATATATTATATATTAATATAATATATTATATATATTATATATGATATATATATATATACTTATAATATAATATATTATATATATATATTATATGTATCTCTATTCGATTGTTAGCTAAGAACCTTATACATAAATTTAGTGAGGTTGACGAATATACATAAAGAATACCTATATATATTATATATATATATATATATTTATATTATATTATATATATAAATATAATAATAAATATTATTTTAATATATAACACTATTACTATTAATCATAAATCAATCGTATTAAGAATTCATTATAGCCTAATGCACTTAGAGAGTATTGAATACCTGGAGCCCTATGACAGATAGTACCTTTAGTATATAGCTTGATCATACCTATGACGCCAAATCTGATTGGGGCCAGGTTTAATACTCCAGCACTGACGTGATATATTCATTAATTATTATAGGTGTATTAATATTATTTATTTAATTACAATTAATCACTTTATTAACTTATCACTATCTGTGTAGGATGTATAATAGGGTAAATATATTATTAGTAGTAGTATATATCACTCAATAGTTAAACCTATATATATTTATTACTAATTATATGATATATATATATATGTATAATATATATATTATATATATATATTAATATTATATATTAATATATATAATATATATATTAATATATATATGTATGTATTAATTATATATTAATATATATATATTAAAATATTATTAATATAAATATATATATATATATATATATATATATATATTATTTTATATATTATATATATAATATATATATATATTAATATAATTATATATAATTTATATATAAATATTATATATATATATATATATACATATATAATATATATAATTATATATATATATATATAGTATATATATATATATATATATATATTATATATATATATATATATATATATTATATATATAATATTATATATATATATACTATATACTATATATATATATTATATATAAGTATAATATATATATAAATAGTATATATTAATATATATATATTGATATATAATATAGTATATATATGAAGGGTAATAGTATATAGTAATTGAGTATCATTATCGAGATTTATATATATATATATATATATATAACCCATATATTATAGTATATATATATAAGTATATATATATAATATACTTTATAGTATTATATATATATTATATATATACTATATATATATATATTATATATATATAATATATAAAGTATATATATATATAATAGCATATGTAATAATATATATATATAGTATATAGATATATATATATAATATATATATATAATTATAATAATATATATATATATATATATATATATAATATATATATATATATATATATATAATATTATTATATATATATATTAAAGAAAAAAAAAAAAAAAGTTTTTTTTGGGGGTTTTTCTCCCCCTTTTGAGTAAATCTGTATAGATGTATGGATTTATTTTGGTCATGCATGTTAATTTGACAAAACACAACTGATGTGTTGGGGCAGAAGTGATTAAAAGTCACTGCAGGATTAAACCTTTAAAACATTTTTTTCCTTTCTTTTGAGAGGGAAAGTGGTTGGGGGGGAATATGAATTGTAAAGTCAAGCTATCTGATGTGAAGCAAAATATAGTTAAATCGCATGATAATATTCCCTGTCCTATGCAGTTAATTAAATATTTAATAAACTTGCTACAATACCTTTATATATATATATATAATATAAATATATATATTATATATATAATATTATATATTTATATATATATATATATATATATTATATATATTATATATAATATATATATATATATATATATATATATAATAATTATATATAAGTATATAATATATATATATATATATATATATATATATATGTATATATAATATATTATAATATATATATGATATGATATATATATATTAATAGAATATGTATATATATATATATATATATTATATATATATATATATAGTCTATATAAGTATATATATAATATAAATCAGAGGTGGGCACCCCGCTCATTTAGGGGTAGTCCGCTAGCGCACCTCCGCACCTCGAGAAAACGTAGTCCGCTAGCGCTCCTCCGCACTTATTCAGAACATCAAACCTCCGCTCTCGCAAGTCGCACTGTCCGCAACTCTCTCCGCTAATAATGTGCGACTTCACAAAAAGTTTTTAAATATTAGCTACTAAATAGTATATATCCTTGCCAAAAAAAATTATTTATAATATTATATGAAAAAAATTGAATGAATATTTACAAAAATCTCAAAATTTTCCACTTCCTCCTCAATGTCGTCTTCAAGGACAAGAGATCCATATTACCTTTCAAAAAGATTAGGTGCTCAAAATTAAAAACAGTTAAGGCTGACCTCTTTGCCCTCAAAATATCCCCACCAATACTAAATATTCGCTCTACAGCCGCAGAACTAGGAAGAGGTGTATTATATTTTATGAACAAGTTCAACAAATTCTGCCTATGCTGAAAGGGAAAGATGTCCTTTGTGAGAGGAGTGCTGGTGTTAGTTCACTCCCAGCAGTCCATTGCTAATTTAAGGTCCTCACCTAAATCATTCTGCCTCCCTTCTGAAATATTTTGACCACCCTGTCCACCCACAAGAAGGTCTATTTCGTCCAAGACTTTAGTAGAATCCATAAAAGCCTCGACTCCTGCAGAGTCGATGCTAATGCTACGTATCAGCTCGGTAGCTATATATATATATATATATATATATATATATATATATATATATATATATATATATATATATATATATATATATATATATATATATATATATATATATATAATATATGTTAATCAGTTCTGTGTAAACCCAATATATATATACCGGTATAATATATATATATATATCTATAATATATATTTATATATA
>JABUQX010037434.1:0-25000 GCA_015478945.1 Trachelipus rathkii | reverse complement strand
TCAAACTTCATTTAACAATTTATAAATCAATCAATTTCTTCTAAAATAAATAAAGTACTTGAAGATTGAGAAGCGTATGAATTATGATAGTTACTTGATAGTCATATAAATTTAATGATGATTATCCCCAATAGTGTTCAAAAAGTTAAGAATTTTTTTTTTTAATGCAGAATTACTTTTGACATATGATATACAACAATGTTTATCGGCAATTGGTCCTTACCAATGCTAAATAAATTAAATAAATATATAAATTAATAAATAAATGTTAGTAAATTTTGAATAAATTTTTATAAATGTTAATAAATAAATATTAATAAATGTTAAATAAATTTCTGTTATTTTTTCCTTTGTGCACATTTATGTTTTCAGTGTTTATGTAGAGCAAGTTTCAATATTATTATGATTATGAATATGATTATTGTTATTGTTATTGTTATTGTTATTGTTATTGTTATTGTTATTGTTATTGTTATTGTTATTGTTATTGTTATTGTTATTGTTATTGTTATTGTTATTGTTATTGTTATTGTTATTGTTATTATTGTTATTGTTATTGTTATTGTTATTGTTATTGTTATTGTTATTGTTATTGTTATTGTTATTGTTATTGTTATTGTTATTATTATTATTATTATTATTATTATTATTATTATTATTATTATTATTATTATTATTATTATTATTATTATTATTATTATTATTATTATTATTATTATTATTATTATTGTATCTCTATAATATCTCTATAAAAAATTTATGTTATGAAAAACTTTAAGTTAATATAAATAATTTAATTTAATCATAAAATTAATTTTAACTAATCAAATTAATTTTATGGAAAATTTAATTTCGTCAAGGGGAATGAAATTAATTAAACATTTCATAAGATTTAATAAAAACAAATAATCTTCCCTTTCCTGTTTTTCTGTCAGTTGGACAGCCATCGCAGATTCCGAATATTTATTCCATCATTAACAAAGTGCGTCACTTATCTATTCAATTATGACTGAGTGAATGGAAGCTAATTGTAAAGAGAGAATAGCTTGTCATCTCCTGTTTTGCTCTGTTTCAAACTGTTAAACTCTTAAAGCAGAAATCCCATTCTATTCAGTTTTTTTTCCTTTTTTTTTTTTTTCTGTTTTAATAGATATTAGATCAATGTTAAATAACAAATATATGAAATAATAATTAATTTAAACAACATAGAAGTTTTACTATTTAAGGAGCTGGGTAAAAAGTTAGATAAGTAGGAGGCAATAATTTCTCTCTCTCTCTCTCTCTCTAAAAAAAAAAAAAAAAAAAAAAAAAAAAAAAAAGAAAAAAAAAAAAAAAAAATATCATGCAATATTTATTTTAATGTCAATTTATTATTTAGCCATTCTTAGTGATTTCAATGATGAATAAATTGCAAATTTATCTTGAAATTTAAGGAGAGCTATGAAGTCTCAAAGCATAAGTATGTAGGAAGCTTCCCTAAAATTAAAACTCACCGAAACTTTAAAAAAATATATCATAGAATTTCTTTTCTTTTTTTTCTTTGATTTGTCTTGGAAAAACTCCCAACATTTCACTTACTTATTACGTCTCTTGTGACGTTAGTAACCAGACCATGTTGAATTATTGCAAAGGTGTCTTTTTTATACATCAAAAGAATAAATAACTCTTGTTTTTGAACTTGCCAACTTGTGCGTCTTTTTATCCATCAATATAATAAAGAACTCTTGTTTTTGAACTTCGCAACTTATACATTAAAAGAGTAAAGAACTCTTGTTTTTAAAACTTTGATACTTTGACGTCTTTTTATACATCAAATGAATAAAGAATTTTTTTTTGTTTTTGAGCTTCGCAATTAAGGCGTCTTTTTATACATCAAAAAATAAAGAACTTTCGTTTTTGAACTTCACAACTTAGATCGAATCATTTCAAGACGAATGGAAGCGGTTCACACATGTTTGGTAACATAACATGTGTATAGTATGTCCCTAATTCAAATATTAGTTTATTCCTAATAAATACTGGTAAAATTCCTCTTCAGAAGCATAAAGAGTTGTCAAGTTCTAATTTTGATAGACGTTTATTTTGCGCTTTAGTTGAGGATTTTGTTCATTTCCTTCACAAATAAAAAGTTAATTTGAAATTCAAAAATGTGCAACAATAAATACCCTAAGGGTTTATCGCATCGATGTGTAGTAGACGGATATTTACCGCTTGCAGAAGGAGTCGCCGTGGGCAGGAGTGATCCTCGATTCACTTTTGCCCCCCTCTTCCCAGAAACTCCTCTCCTCAACTTATCTCCCTTAGTTTCCTATTTCCCCCCCCCCCTCAAATTCTGTGCAGACTCTCTGATAGAGCTGCTTAAGTAGCAACAGTGATGCTAGTCAGTGCCTAATTCAATATGTTGCATACTGAGGGTGCGTCTTGCGGTTCATGGAGGAAGGTTGGTTCAAGAACATACCTAGTGTGGAGCAGAAAAAAAGCCTTTAATTTTTTTTAGAAATTATATATATAATATATATATACTACTTCCGTAAGTTATTCCTTTAATCTTTATAATAGGATTATATGCATATTTAGCTACTAAAGTCAATATTGTGTCGTATTTTATGTGTTTAACTTAGTATAATATAATAATTATTATTCATAACTTTAAATATTATTATATATTTTACATTGTATTAATGAGTGCTTTGTGTGAATAGTGATATAGGGGTTTGCACTGGATTATTATTATATCTTGGTGGCGAAAGACTAAAAAAAGAATCTCGGACCGACATGGTCCTGTTAATACACAAACATGTATTCCAGTAAATTATGTTAGCTAATAAAAACTATCATAAAAATCACCACTAATATAGTACAGATAATTATATTATATATATATGGGATATATAATATACTTAAAATATTGCGATAGTAATAATAATACTCATTATAATGATAATACGTATATTTATTATATTGTAACTTATATATTTTAGATACGAAAGTATTGTATAAAATATACTATAGTGTGTTCAGATTTCTACTTAATATATTTGTATCTATAATATATAGTGTGTACTATCTTATTTATATTTATATATTATTATAGATTATTATATGTAATTATCATTATATTATATATATATTATTATATATATATAATTTGGTTATGGTTATTGTTAATTTGGTTATATTGGTTATAAATATTGGTAAACTATGTTTCATTTGAATGTTAAGAACTTGGGTGTGAAGTTTAGATGTTGAGGGTGGAGCAGTGGTCTGATTTAATAATAATTTTAAGATTGGTTAAGTGTTAGGATGAGAAAGTGGTACAGGATGAGCGAGTGTATGTAGGAGTTGAATGCAAGAAGGTGGCTGGTTGCAAATTAATCGTTGTGAATGTAAAGGATCTAATCTTTGTGTGCTCACATTTACTCTGAGGTGTATGTATGTTACATGTGTTATTTTATTGAATGGTAGTGAGACTATGGTTGAGTGAAGTTATAGTTTACAAGTTTCTGTGTGTAGATGATCTAGGGGCATATGCTAGGTGTGAAAAGTAATTATAAAGGTTGTGAAAAGCATGAGTGGTTTTGTGGTGGTGAAAATTGGGGTAATGAGTAGACACACTCGCATTAGTATGTGATGATGGTTTGGTTCATGTAGAGAAAGGATTGATATGAAAGTCGGATTTTGTTAGCGGATGTATATGGAGAGTGTGTTGGGACGACGGTGGACGTGCAAGAGTATAGTGATTGTGAGTCGGATGATTAATTCGTGTTGAGGAGAGATGTAAAGTTTGTGGCTTGGAGAGAGTAAGGTTGCATGATAGGAGAGAATGGAGGAGTTTTGTATGGTGGGATATGTTGTGGCACCTGGATAAAAATGAATGTGCTCATTACGATATTCATATCTGATTGTTAAAGTTTGCTTGTATCTAAGCTTGCATACAGTCTTGGTAAATCAATTGGTATGAGCTCTCCTAATTAATTGTTGGTTATACATCTGAGGGGGCGGTAAGTGCTAGGATTTTTCTTTTCGACGTTTGTCTATGTTTCCTACTGTTATTTCTTTTTCGATGTGAACGTTAAAAAAGACAAATACCATTCTACAATTGGTTATAGCATACAAAAGCATATGTAAATTTATATTTTAATAATTATTATTATACTTATTGTTTAGTATCATTTACATTTATAATTATATTTAATTATATAATTTTTTTCATAATATTATTTATTATGTATAATCTATATTCTATCATTACTTATGTTATTTTATATTTTATTTAGAAAATTTTTTTATATTGTTATTATTATTTTATTGTGATTGAGTTACCAGATTTATCTCCTTGTTTTACATAACCACAAATTACAGTTAAAAGACGATTTACTTATTGTTTTAGTAAACTAACTATTATCTTTTCTGATTAAGTATATATTAGTTGTTAATAATTATAAATTATAAATTTTTAATTTTTAAAGTTTGAAGAATCTATTGCTGTTTTATATTAAGAATTATTAATTTGATATCTCCTGTATATTAAGGTGAATAGCCATAAATGAGATGCATCTTAAAAGCTCGTGTGAAGAAGACACTAAAAAAGATTGTTTTATAAAAGCAATTTCTGAATTCAAGAGTTAGGGAAATGTTTGTGTTAAAAGAGTGAAAAATAAGAATATGATAATTAATTAAAATAATCTGGTCTAATGAATAAATAATTTCGATTTAAATCATATTTGCCAATTAAAAATATAAATTTGTCTTGGAAAGAAAGATGATCTATACGATTAATAATATAAGAATATATAATGCCCAAAAGAGTACCTCGACACCGAAAATTTTAAATTTGAAGATAAGCTAGTTAATACTTTATAAAATCAATAGCATTGACTTCAAGGTCTTCTGTTAATACTAATTTTTTTCTCTTTGGGTATTGCAAATGATTGGCGAGTTTTAAGTTTTTACTTGTTTTCTTTTTTTATCATGAAATCAGTGGATTATTTGTTTTTTTGTATATAAAGTTTTAGAAGACATTAGGGAATATAACTAACTTATAATAGCCTAGCTCATATATCTACTAATGATAATTACGATTATTCTCTATAGGTAAAATAAATTTATTTGTGCTATATTTTAATATGGTAAGATTTTTAAATATAAGAAAAAATATTTATTTATGTATAATTAATAATACTTGTTTATATTTATATATTTCATGCAATGAGGTATATATTTAGTTTAATAATATTATAGAAGGAATCTAAATTCTATAATGATATCTATAATATTATATATATTTCTTAATATAAAAGTATTTTATTTTATATTTTATATTTTTATAGTTGATAATATTAATTTAATTATTTTTAAACATTTTCATTTTATTAATAAGGACTATAGTTCACGTATGAGATAATGGACGTCCTCCCGGCAACTTGACATGCAGACCGAATAGCGGTTGATTTATTGTCAAGATAGTAGTATATTAGTAGTATAAGTAATACATCATTATGAAAGAAAAAGAAGAGTAATAGATAATATTAAAATATAATATATAATTTATATTATATATTATATTATATATTAGTGCGTTGTATACATAAGTCCAAATTTATAGTAATACTATGATTAAGTATTATTTCTAATATATCCAGCCCTATGTTACTAAAGCAGAGTTTTTAAAGTAATTAAAATCGCGGTAATATTTTGACTGGTGATAATATTTCAAGTAATAAAGATGTAGTTTACATTTAAATTATTGTTCTAGGTTTTTAATATCATTGATTACATATCACAATGGTTTTATTTACATATATAATGCATGATATTTAACTATTTATTGATTTTTAATATCAGTGGTAAAAGTAAAGATGTCAAGATTAATTAATTTTAGTCAATTACGGGGTTACGTAGGACTCTGAATTCGAGTGTCGCCCTTGGCTAATCTGCCGGCCCACAAAATCTAAGTGGGTTTTAACTTATAGTAAATGATCTTGAACTATGTTACAGAGAAGATAGCTATGTTGAAAACTATAACATGGTCTGACTTTTATAACTCTTTTTCGTATGTGTTTTTGCTTTCTATTCAGATGCATTGCTAATTCAATATTTTTCATATATAATAAAGAAAATAGCCTTCATATAAATGTATAAGGTATAGTAAGATTTTATTTTAGGATATTATATATTTAGTATATGTGTTATATATTATATATTAAATTGGGTATAGATATAGTTGAATATAAGGAGAGTTATAATCTACTACTATATAAAGTTTTTATATAATTTATATATGTGTATAAATCGGTAATATGGTATTTATATATATGAGAGGTCTATTATAATAAATATAATTATAGAGATATATATTAATAAATTGATAATATATTTTTAAACGCCTTATCTATAATTGGAAGGTGGTTATTATTATATATATTATCTATTTCTAAATTATTTATAGTTGATATATTTTATCTTTTTTTTCTGAAGTCTACTGTTAAATAATCATTATAATATAAATATATGTCCAAGTTGTTTGAACCATCAATATAGGTTCCATAAAAATTGATATATGAAATGAGGAATGGATAGAATTAGCATTTTAGAATCCCAATGAATAACTAAATAGTTTAAAGTAAAATTTATACTTTCATCTCCTTTTTTGAAAATTTCCATTAATATAGAAATTGAAATTACAATTTAAATAATTGATTTTTTCTTATTTTTATTTTTAACCCAAGCCATTAAAAAATTAATATAAATGACATATATTACAATAATTATATTATATAATGAATACAGAGTGGTCTCCTTATTATATCTTTTCTGATATATAAATATGAAAAAAATATATGAATTAATTTGACGAAAGAGATTGACTGTGCGATTGCTACGATCGTGCAACTATTATTTATCTGACAATGGAATGGAAATAGCGAGTGGTAGAATTATTTCAGTGTAGAAATGAGTTTTAAAGTGTTGTCGAACAAATTAAATATATTGAAACATACTTAAATAAAAGTATGCATGCTCTCTCAGTCATTATCAGTTTATGAATTAAGATATAATGCTTACTTGTATATTAAATAGTGTTATATAAAGAAATATGATTAATATCATATATATACATAATATTATATATATATATATTAATATAAATATATATTATATTTATTATATGTATATATGATATTATATAACTTTTATATATATATATTATATATAGTACATATATATATATTAACATATTCATATTGCAATTGGTATAGTGTTATACTTTTTACATAAGTTGAATTGGAGTTATAATTGAAATAGTAATATATTATTAAGATTGTTATACATATATATATATGTATAAGAGTGTATCATATAGTATAGGTAATATAATTAATATTAAGCCATACACTTTAAGTATTTTATTAAGATTTATTTTATAATATATAATATACTATATATATTATTAAATCTATATAAAAAATATAAATATTTTTATATATTTAATAATTTATATATATATTAGATTTCATATTATATATATTGCACAATTATCTACTTATATATATGATATTATAATTATATTTAATATTATATAGTATATATATATATATTTAATATAATATAATATATTAAAATATTATTATAATATTATTATATTAATATTTAAACCCCATTGATCATATCAATATCAATATATCAATCTAATCATTATTACGGCATTATATTACTATATTTTCCCAACCTCTAGGTGCTTACAGGGTGGGTAAACCTCCACCATTAACAAAAGATATAGTAGTATAAATATGTGCAAGTCGAAAAGAAAGCCAGCTATATATATTTATTAAGTTATTTTCTTTTTCTTATAATTTTTCTGTTGATCTTTTTTCATTCATTTATCTGCTTATTTATGTATAACTTTATGTATAATTATGTATATATATATATTTCTCTCATTGTACGTTAAAAAAGTTATTGATATAATGAAACCTTTGCAACAAGAAGCAAGAAATGTTCAAGAATGGAAGGAAGTATTGACTCCTTCTTTATAAATATAAGATATAGTATATTTGGTAAAAATGTTTGGGTATGAAAAAATGGATTATAGTTCTGGTGATAATTAATAATACTGTTCGACAGAAGACAAAGGTGTAACACGTGTGCTTTGATAACTTCTTAGGTGATAGGTAGTGAGTCTAGAACATCATACCATCGGAGCTTAAGATGGTACTGAAGCAGGGACATATAAATGTTGTTGGCACATTCGTGACATTTATAGAGGAGGAGATTATCTGTGGCCGGTGTGTTTTGCCGAATAAGCTAGATAGGAATTAATACGAAAAATGACAGGTAGAGATTATTTGAGACAAAACACGAAGATTTTTACACTACTATTGTGCACTTCAGATAATAGGATTTCTGTCTCGTGTATGCAAACTAACTATGATCCTACTCCTTAAGGGCATTAAGCTGTGATTGACATGTCTATACAACTATATTATTCTTCGGGTCTTGAACACAAGGTGATCGGCCTTTATATAGATCTAAGTTAGTCTCTGACATTGTGTGTATATAAAAAATCTATATCTAGTTAGTACAGATAAAAAAACCATTAATCTTCATGATTATCCACATATGTGTAATATTGAGATGCACATGGTAAGATAATGACCCTAGTTAACAAGGCGCATTAAGACTAGTGTTTAATTGATCTCTCAAGGATTTTTGCAGAACTGTGGCCTATGTTCCTACATGGACCAACTATTTGCTGTAGGTGCAAATATATCAGTCATCGTTCTATTATCACAAATATTTCTAATAGTTGATATAGAGCTTGTGTTCAGTTAAGCTCCATCATGTAGGAATTGAAGACTGTCTGTGAAATATTATGACTATTGTTCTTACTTCTTACTTTGTATGTGATCGAAAAGTGGATTCGTCTCTTTGGTAAAATTCCTGCCAAATATTTTATATCGCCTTATGGTAGTTGAAACAATGATACTTTCCCTCCTATCATCTAGAATTATACAGGTTATTATATATGTTGAACTTGTACTACTACATCAAAACTATCCTGTTATCATTATTATAGTTACTTCTGTACTTATAGGCAATTTTTAAGTTTTACTGTTTTTTGTACAAAAGCATGGAAGTATGTTAGTAGCATGATATTTAGGATATTTGAAAGAAATAATACATGAATATAAAAATGCATTTGTACTACATAAATTATTATATTAAGATCATAATGCTAGTGAAAACATACTTAAATTTACAGCTTAGTGGTATGGAAAGAGTTCCCTTAAAATTATCGATCCGAGTCCATCGAAGCTGTTTAAAGCTCAAGGGTTTTTTCCGTTAGACCATGAAAACGAGTATAAGGAATATATGGAAGCTAAATGTGAATGCGTTGCTTTATCATTAAGAAAAATATATTTATACAAATATATATATATTCATATTCTTATACTAATCATGGTACTAGTGTTACACTTGACATTATAGAAATTCGAGGTGATAGTGGATTCTCAATTTCATAAAAGTAGAAGTTATAATTTTTTTATATTTTTACTTTTCGCAGATAAAAACAGGTTATTTTTAATGATATCGCTGCAGTTGTGTTTTATGCAGTTTTATTTAAGTTACAATAAAGAATTTAAATTCTGATGATAGATAATATAAGAGGATAAGATTGTATGTAAATAATAATATGAATATGATGGTGATTATCATGATTATTTTAAGATTGATATTATAATAAAAATAAGTTGTTCTTATAGAGATTAATATTATATAGAATATAATAGAAATTATTTTTTTTTTGTGATAAATATTATATATATATGACTATTAAATACTTATATAATATTTAATTATTATTATAACGGTTTGGAAAATGATTTGCTGATTAATCATTTTTTCTATGTCATATATCTCATAAGAGCAATACGGTCAAATAAATCACTATAATATTTATATCGTCGTTTTGCGTTATAATCATCGTTAGCGACAAGAAATAGAATTTTAGTTTCAATTCATCTCAAATTCATTGTTTTTATAAATTGTTTCATTTAACAATGTAAGATGGATCAGACTCAAACACTAAATAATTTCAGTTTTTATTTTGCGTTAGAAAGAAATTATGTAGAGTTATATAGTTGGAGAGAGAGATAAAATGAGTGAGTGGATGAGACGGAAAGAAAATTACGATGGATGATATATATTTGAATATAGAAATTTATAGTTATATCTACAGATAAACTATTCAAATGTATTTTATTATGTATAACACTTTTTATTTTTATAAAGAAGATAGGAGTTTCTATATTAATATGTTTTATGGCTCGTATATGGTACATTAAAAAAATGTATCAAAAAAAGGTTGTAGTGTATGTGCTGTTATGTAGGTGGTTGTTATAATTTTGATATAATCTTAATATTACTAGATAGGTATATTCAGTATATATATAGTAAGTTAATCAATATTGATGTTTAGTTGATAATTTTATGTAATCGTTATTATATAAATAGAAGTGTTTCTATATCAGGCATTGATCTCATATATTGTGATACTATATGTGTATACATATTTATTTTTTAGAAAATTTATGTTATATAGTATATAGTAATTAAGTGAAATCATATATTATAGTCTCAATAGGATATATATTATTTAAAAAGTAGCATCAGTATAAACCGACTATATACTCTATAGAGGGTAAGTATTACTTACTACTAATATTTAATCTGATTTCTGTTTGGCAAGTGAAATTGATAGTTCGTCGTTATTAGTAGATACATTCGGATCTGGAGATAGTAATTGCTATTTTTGATAATATTTAAAAGTGCATTTTTTTTTTATTTCTATGTAAATATAATAAAGTATATTACGTGTAATATAGGAAGAAGCTAGTAAAATTATGTATCAGTATTATAAATTGTTATTAGATTTTATGGATTTGCGTTGCAAATGTTAAGTGATATATATATATAAATAAAAGGAATCTTGTATGTAGACTATTTAGATAATATCTTTCATATACTATTAGAGTTATAGGGTATCGTATACTATAGTATTTTCTAGTTGTAATATGATGGTAATTTTAGTTTAATATTATTATAATAAATTATTTGGATATTATAATTTTATATTAAATACTTTAGTATTATATAATATAAAGAGGTATAATAAGAATTTATATTTATAGTATTTCAGAGGTATATAAAAAGAAACCTTAGGATGTATATTAATATTAATGCTATACATACTTTTTATACATTTATACTATTTATGTTAATATATTATGTTATTTGTAAATATGTTCTATATATGTGGTGTTATATTATGAAATTAGTCTGAAAAAAGCAAGGTTGTGCTAGAAATACAGTAAGCACTGTAAAAGAACTACATATTAGTTTATTAGGTTAGTATTAATAAAGTATAAATTGACATATATAGTATATATTGTAACTAAGTATAGTATGATATATAGCATATATAGAAGAAGATATACAAGTATTAATTATTAGATGCGTGTGCAAGATTATATCATATATATAGTTAACGATCATAAATAGGTTAGGTAGACATTACAACAGACTTTAGTGTAGAAGTGAAAATACATTTAGATAACTGTGAATAATTTTAATAGCAAATATATCATTTTGTTATGTTTGATTTTTCTATATAGTTGTTGTATCTTAGAATGTAACATGTCACATAGGCGAAAGATTTTCTATGCTAAGGGTAGGATACAACATTTGGACTTCCTGAAACAATAAAAATGTTCCTAGTTTAGCCTTTATATAAAGGATATTCGTATGTTTCTTTGTGTTTGTTTTAGAACTCCATGTGTGTGTCGTTCACGATAATTTTTATTAAGAAGCTTTTTTTAGTTGGTACCATAATGATAAGTGTGTGTTTGTGTGCTATGTAAGAAGCATATTTATTTTTCGTTAGACACGTTGTTATATACTGAAATTTATTTTAGTTGTGAGTAGCAAAGAAATAGGATGTTTTATATTGAGAGCAGTGTAATTATAGGGAAGTATATACTAATAATATACTTGAGACCCTTATAGATATATAGTATACCAAAAAGTATATAAGGATTAGTTAAGTTTTTTTACTAATAATATAGTTAGTACTACTAAGGCAACATAAATGTCCCTAATATTTATTATAATTTCGGTATGTAAATATGTTTTGTATATAGAGTATATATAATAGTTATACTTATATTAATATAAGTTAATATAGATATGTGAGTTGGTTGAAGGCTTAATAAACAACGAATGCTACATACCTTTAATTACGGATATAATCAATGTAGGGCACGATAAAATAGTAATATGATTTATACTTATTATATAAGAACTAAAATTTATTAAGAAAAACGAACGAAAATTAGATTATATATTCATATATTCATAGTATTATATATCATATTAGTAGTATATCAAGTATGTAATATAGTATAGTATTCTGGCTCGTATATCATCCATGCTACTATGCGTAGTAACTCTATATAGTTGTAGTTTATCTCTACTTATTTATACTCTATTTAATATGAGAGGATTCATAAGTAGTATGTGGATATTGATACACTATGCTTAATTAAATATTTTGGTCGCGTGTTATACTTATATTCTAGTCGATCTAAGTGTTGCCTGATTGATATGGATTAAATTCACTATGTTTTAGTTAAGTTAGTAATATGTTGTAAATATAAAATATATAACTTATTTAAAATTAGGGTATATATATGTGTACCGGAAATATTGATTATAATGCTAGTAAATACGGAATAAAAAGCAAATTATTTAGTAATGTGTTAGTATCACCTAGTGTGAATAAATTAGTGCTTGATAGTTAATTAATAAATAGTACAACTAAGTCCAGTAGAGAATAATTTGGTGATGAAAGCCAGGAGGGGAAAAGGCTAGGAGAAAGGTGTTTATAGATACACCGAATTTATGTAATGATATAATCATATATATAGGTTAGTGTATAGAGTATAATAAATGTATAGTATGTTATTATGTAACTAAATACTTTCTAAGTACTAGTAGACTGGGGATAGCTTATACTAATAACTAATAACATGTAACGTTACTAGTATAATAACATAATGTTAAATTATAAAGTTTATAAAGACTATAGTGGCATACACTATTTTATTCGTACGATCTAAAATAAACATACATAATAATATTTTATATATTTTAAAGTATATTATAATTTAATGGTAGATAACTGAAGATTTAGTGTTTTTGAAACATTAATTCACAATATGGGTTATAAGTAGGTTGGCCTAAAGCTAGCTGGCTTAAGTACTTTGGGTTACTATAAATATGTCTATACGGTGGACTGATTTGTAGAAAATAGAAAAGTAATTACAGATAAATCTATTTAACTGTAGGAGAAAATGTTAGAAATCGCATTTAAAACGAAATTTGAAAGAGATCGATTTTTTCTACCACTATGTGCCTTATACGTCTCTCTAGTAGCGCGCCGAAGAGTTGAGGTGTCGAGAGATCGCTCTGAGTATAATAATTTACTTATAAATATATAAGATAGTAAAACATAAACTAAGTTGACCTTATATCAATTTAATATATAGATATTACCTAGTTAATATAATAATAAGTTATCATTATACCATAAATTGTTATAGTTATTCTCTACAATTGTAATTCATAAAATATGTATTAATTTATAATTAATAATATATAGTCTATTTATAATATATTAATTAATAATGTATAATAATATCTAGTATACTAAATATACTCATTATGATGGATAATAACGTATATATTATAATAGAAATATACTATCTAAACTTTGCTGACTAAGGAAAAGAATATATAAGAACTATAATAGATTATATTGGTGCATGTATACATTATAATTAATAAATTTGTAATTATATATGTAATATATATAATATCTACCGAAATCGGTGTGTGATATGAATATTTTATGGAAATGAGATTGTTGTTTATATTTTATTATGATAGACATCGAGTAAATTTATATTTACTATTTAGTTATTGGCTAATATGGTCTCTTAAGTTATATGGCCGAACTTAAAATTTATCAGCTATGTTAAATATACATAACAAGATAGCATATGTCTCTAATTATATTTTGTTTAGTCCTTGATAATTTAGCTAGCTTGATTATATAAATGATACTATAAAATATTCCGCCAAAATATCTCTTAGGCAAAGAAATTATTGTCCTACAATGAATTACAACCTATTTTTTATTATACAGAGAAGTTTTATATGAGGAATTCATGATAAATTGTGAAATTTGTGTGAAGTGTTGAAATATAGTATCTGTTGCACGTTGTGTTGATATAGATAGTAAATTGAAATGTTTTGTATAAGCTCGATGAAATTGTATTCTAATAATGATCAAATAAAAATCAGCGCTACGCAGCTTACTACTATATTACTTTTCCAAGAAGGGGATAGTCTCGGGAAATCAAGCAGCCTAACCACCCTGCACACAACTCACACCTAGAAAGCGCGCACCCACAAGCACACCAACTGTGACCACACATCCAACCAGCACCCAAACATCAATACAACACACATTGAAATCTACTACTATGAATATTTGAATATATAAATCTATGAATGAAGTGAATTAACATCTTATTAGAGTATCAAAACAAAGACTTAAACCAAAAAATTTAACAACGTTTTCTTGAATGTTTTCCATTGTTTTTACAAATATTAATAAATATTTTCTTATATTATTTCTATTTCATTTAATATAGGAAGGACAGTCTATGAAGAAATAAATGGTCAAATTAAATTTCAGCAAGTTGCTATAAATGCACACGAAAAATTTTGGGGCAGCGTGACGTCCTATAAAAAAAGTATTGCCAATTAGGGTAGATTGTTATATATGAAGATATATAGACAGAGCCATTTTATGAATAGAATAAAATAGTATTTTATGACGTCACATGAATTTAGTTAAAGAGGGAGAGATTCCATTTAGTAAAATAGTTTTCTCACTTTTAGGGATAAGTACGCCAGATACGTACTTGTATGCTAAAGTGTAAGTTTCTTCTAGACACTAACACTCTATCTACTCTCTCTCTCGTCTCTCCCTCTAGGATCTCTCTAGTCTTCTTCCTGAGATTTTAAATCTATGGGATTCATTAGATTCATCTGTTCTCTTTCTCGTCGTCTGTCTCGTCTTCAGTGCTCTTGTCACTACTCTTTATCTTCCCTCTAAGGAGAAGTTCTCTAGATATTCTCCTAATGAGGGGAAGTTCTTCTAAGAATTAGATATTCTCTCACGAACTAAAAAAAATCGGTGTTACTGTATAGCAAGGAAAGGATATAAGGTGAAGATTGTATTTGGTTGTGTTGGGCTCTATTTAGAAGAAAAGTTCCAAAGCTAGTTAAGGTTAATAATCTCGCAGGACTGATCATTGGCTCTTGCATCAATATCGATATGACGGCCAATTTGTACTCTATCTTCCGTCTTTGCCTTGGCATAAGTTAATACATCTACAAGTTATGTAATATATTGGATGCGTTGGTTGTCGGATACAGCTAGTATATTTCATTTATTAAATTATAGGCATTATAAAATTGTTTTAATTAAGAAATTACATTTATATTTATATGATTTTATATGTAATTTAAAATAAAGTACTAATTATTATTTTAATGAAATAAAACAACGGGAGGCGCGCACGCTACGTATTCATTCACACATAAATCCATATTCCACCAAACACTCACACTGATATCGATAGAATAGAGGCAGTATATATAGGCTCACATTCACGACATATACATGCGGACAAAATAAAAATATCAGCAAATTCACTCGAAAGCAGACATACTGCAATTAGTGATAGCACAACCATCTGGTCATACATAAACTTTATATTACTATACAGTTAGGCAGCTGTTCTCAGCGCTGATTGATGGGAAAGCATTGCTAGAGGAATCTGAGACGTAGCTAGAACATGAGTGTATCAGAGTCTTGAGTCATATACTGCGTGTTAGAGGATATGCTCAGATGCGCAGTAATGAATGGTCTTAAGTGCTGTGTATGGGTCGATTTAGGTCGCTAGGGTATTGTGAGTGATTAGCGTATCATTCACGCAGGTGATACTTCAGCAGTTAGCTTTGTGGATGTCTTAGTGGGCAGCAAATGCATATGTGTTAATGAGGGTGATGCGCAGAACGTTATATGTTGTATATCTGGAGGTAAAAGAATAAGAAAATTAATCTATTTAAAATTATTATTTAATTAGGCTTGTGGCTATATTATATAGCATAATTCTTAGATTAATTATCTAAAATGATTCATAATTACTAACTTTATGTTATGTATTGTTTATATTCTTAATATATTTATTTATATTACCAGTAGGTCTGGTATAATAAATATTATTATGATGTATTCTAATTGAGAATATGTAGCTTATAATATTATTATATTTGTTTATTTAAATATTAATATATATAAAGTATTATATGCATAGCATCTTTATACTTATTTAATGTAATGTATAATATTATTATTATATCTCATTAAAAAGGCCTATAATATGATATATAAAATATTAAGGGTTTGTAAGGTGTGAATGGTTGCAATGAAGAGAAATGCAAATATTTGCATATGATATGTTTTTATTTTGATTAGATGTTGTAGCCGTAGATGAAATGCCAGATTTGATAATGCGATACTAGAAGAGAATCGGTTTCTATACCAAACGTGGATTCATATGAATAATGGTCGGAAGAGAAATTTGCCCTACCATTAAACTCCAAAACTTTATTGATGGTCGTTAATCTGACGCTTTTCTGACCACGTTTGGTTTATAAATTGATTTAAAATATAAAGGGTGAATAAATATTTCTTTTTCTTTATATTGGATATCAGTTCTTATCTGGAGCAGCATGAGAAAATTGAATATTCGACATAAAACTATATTATGTATATATATATATAATTGAGAAAGTATGTTTCAGTATAAAAAATGATGTATAATATAAAAAATTATCTTGATTTTTGTGGTTTAAATAATTTTTTGTTTTAATAAGCCGTGTATATTAATGTGGTATTGATGTTTATTTTTAAATCATAATTTCCATAAATAATTTTTTGATGAAGCTTATTTTTCAATGAAAACTCTATCCCTTTATGAATGATGGAATGATGTTTTAAAGAATGAATAATATTCGATATTGAGATATATATTAGAGATGAGGATTTTTTTACCGCTTTAAGATTAGGTGTTCAATATGAAATGTTATTATTATAGATAGTTACCATTTGGTATGAAAAAATAATGATTTTACTATATCGTTAAGGTAGGTAAAGTTTGGTTGTGTTTTAGAGTATTAGGTTTAATGTAAACTGTAAGTTTTAGAGAGGATTAAGGTTGCAGTTTCTTTAGTGTTAAGAGTAATATTAGGGCTATGAGCCTAGGTAAGAAGTTAGGATAGAGTTTTATTAGTTTAGGGGATTACGGTTTATGGTTTTATTTCAGGGATTAGATGGTTTGGTCTAGAGGTTAGATTAGTAGAGATTAGGTTGTATTCTAAGACTTGAAAACCATTGTGCATTGCAGAAACTAACATTAAAGGTTTATGATGTGGTTTAATTAGTCTTGATTCGGTTGTTTATTGTCTGCTAAACAATAGACATATATTATTCAGATATATTTAATAAAAACTAACAATTTAGAAATATTTATAATAAAATTAGTATTATATTTTATAATATAGTATATAAGCTATAAAAGTTATTAGTATATAAAGTATTTAAATTATATGAGTATGATAAAGTAAGGCTTCACATACTAAAGTCTGTATAAGTAAATTAGTAGTAGCTAGATAATCTAGCATGAATAACTTATGGGTACCCACCGTCATAACGATGTAAACTTAATTACAGATATAACTAAGTAATAGGTAATCTATCTCGTAGTTGCGCGTGAAATTGATACCGTAGCTATAAATACTACGTATATGAGCCCCTATAATATATGCCTATATGAATATCGACCTCATAGGGGCATTTTTATGTAGGTCCCGAAAGATAACTCGTATTTTATTGATTTTATTATAAATAATACTTTAAAACACTATATATATAATAAAATTATGACGTTTTCTTTTGTGTTTAAATAGCTACTTTCTCAAAATATTTTATGTTAACTAATATATATGATAAATTAATTCAAACCATCGACATAGTCTCTATATAACCGTGTGTAAAATAATATTATATATAGTTTAATAGTAAGTATTCAGCTGAAAACATGCCAGAAGGGTGCATTTAAACATTATTTTAATACAATGCAATAACCGTTAAGTTTTCAATTAATTACTTTGTAAGTAAAACATAAAAATAAAATTCTTTTTTTACTTGACATAGCTCTTCAGAATTATATGTAAGAGAATTTTACATCTTTGTGTGTGTGTGGTTTTTTGAATGTCTGAATTGAGTGGACGTGACTTTATATGCATCAGAGTGGAGGAACTTATATACCTAAGCTCGATTGTGAGTGCATAATTGAAGTAGCGGCGCATGTGGGAATGTGAAAATATCTTAGCTACTTGAATGCTCGCTCTTCTTTAAAATTAATATGTTGTGGTATGAAAATAGGAAATAAAAGTGGTTGTGTGCATACAGTTATTGTACAAGATCATAATTAGTCGTAATGTTACTATGAAACTGATGGACGGAGCAGAGAGTAGAGGTGCGCCAAAATAATGAGTAGAGAAAAGAAGGACACGCCTATGAATAGATATTAGAGAAGAGCGAGTAGGTGTGTGAGTAGAGAGAGAGTGAGATAGGGAAATAAAGAGAGAGACTTTTCCATCATCTCTTCCTCTTCTCTTCTCATCTACTCATGCACTCTCGTTCAGTGGTATGCCCTTCTTATCTCTTCTCATTAATTTTTTCCTCTCCTCATTATCTCTCTAGATCTTTCTTGCTCTATCAGATCTTCTCTTCCTTCGGTGGCCCCCTCTGGGGGTCTCGCTTCTCGCCGCGGACCGTCAAGGGTCTCCACTCAGACTATATCGATCACGTGCGAAGATATTATCTCTCGTGTCAAGTTCCCTCAGTGTCTAATCTCTACACTATCAAGGCGGTAATAAAGATGTCTCAAAATATCTCAATTTTGAAAAATTGTGTGTTTGGAAGTAAATAAAGAACAATAAATTTGTTCTAATGTATCTCCGGTGATGACAAAAATAGCACAATCTAGTAAATTGTATGTAAAACTCACGTTATTTCGGCTTTAGCCAATTTAAACCATTCAAAGTATAGGTTACGATTACAATTTATCTCTTTTTTAACTGTTTAAGATATATCCGCTGGCTGAAGGTTCTTTCATCAATATCATTACCACACCAAATCCCATAAATCATTAATATATTTTATTACGAAGTTACATACTTTTTGAATTTTAAGAATATAAAAGCCTGAAGATGCTCAAAATTAAAATTTCAATCCTCTACGTAGTTTTTACCATTGTTGCAATAATTGCAGGAGACAATGTAGTTGAAACTAAAGGTATATACTCCATACTAGAAAGATTTGACATTAGGGGAATTAAGGATATTTAAAAACTTAGATTGTGGAATCACAGCGATGTATTTTTAAAGTCATAATAAATTTTGCATTGAACTTGGGCAACATATCTAATCGCAGAATACCTTTATTCAGGATAGCTATACGAGTGGAGGATTGTTATAAGATTATTAGCTCATAGGGCGGACTCTCGTGAAACGCTTTGACCACCCTATTTCAGGAGACCCATAGGTGCTATATACTCGTGATTATGGTGGATGCTAGTATTCACACTCTCATATAAGCTACCGATATTGGTATTTAATCCTTAGTATCTAATGTGTGTCTTTTGTTATACTACTAACTAAACGATATTTTTCCATGCATAGAAAATATACCGTACTAAAATCAAGAACACTTAGTGTAGAACAATTAGTAGTGTGTGTGAAATGCGAAAAGTTTTTCTTCTTCTCCTTTGTGGTCAATTTTATTAATCTCTATACTCATTGAAATTGTGTCATTCAAGGCAACTTCTAGTAGAAAAAGCTATAAAAAAAACAAAGATCTTGTTAATTGGTAAAAACGTTTATTAGCTGATTTGCGCTCAATGTATATGAATTGAAAATAACCTCACACGTCCATGCTACACACTACACCATTCACCAATACTCTACATACAAAATACACTCACAGTTTAAGTTGTCTAACACATAACATCATGCGCACAATAATAATATAACTATTGGTATAAGGGATTGTGTGGTATAGTGAGATAATATAATTGATAATATTTATATATCTATATATTCATACATATAATTATTATATGTATAAAACAAGTATAAAAGTTATGGAATAATTTAAAGATTGGTGTATCAAAGATTATTAGTAGTGATATTTTTATAGAATATATATATAATATACGTATTAATAATAATATTTATAATATTATTTTAAATTATATATGTACTAAGGTACTATATGGTAATTCGTAGTAATCGCTTCTATGTATTTATTATATATATATATTTAAGATAATATTAAATTAAATAATCTATTATATTTAATGGATATTAATAATAAATTTAATTTTTACTATTTTATATACTTATTAGTTAATAATATGCTTAGCATATATACTCTGTTTAAATAAAGGTTCAACTACGGGCATGAGCCCTATCAAGGGAGGGTTCTAATGGTAATTTCTACTAGGTATTACGGAGACAGGATTTCGAACTCCTGCGCGATTGCCTCCCCATGAATGCGAACTCGTCTCTCTTGTTAATAGCATGCGTGTTTATATATAACCTGCAAGTATTTAGAAAAGAAAAGTTGAAATCTGTAACTCATTATATATAGTATATATATAACTAACTATATTAGTATGTAGTTTTTTAACTCATTATTATTTATTTAGTAGAGTACTATTATGAGATGAGTATTAACTAATTATATATAAGTATATGTATATATATAATTATGTATAATATAGTTTATATTATAATGTTATAGTCTGTACACTCACGAGTGGGCGAGCCCTATTCCAAGGAGGGGGTTTAAAGACTGTACGTCTTGGATAGCCTCCCCGATCTAAATGGAATTTGAGTCAGCATAGGAGCATTGAGACTGCAGCTCTCGAGGTGAGGTGGTTAAATTTTCAGGCAGGAACACAGAAGATGGATAACATCGCGAGTATCAAGAGAACAGAGGTGGCTATGGAAGAGAGTAGTCAAGCACGCAGTCGGTAATTGGAGCGGTCCTGGAGTTGCAATATCTCACATGATAATAACGTCTAATGGTAAGACATGCGAACTAAATGCTGATGCTGTACAGTACTAGGAGAGGGGGTGCCAAGTAGAACGTAGGTGGTATAGCGTCGAGTTTAATCACAGTTCGCGTCTGTGAGCATGTATCTGCACTTTCATCATTTGAATAAATCAAGTTGTGCTCTCTCGAGCTGCGGTGTACTCCCATATACGCACAGAAAGCAGAAGTTAAAGCCATCGACAGAACATTCGCGAACGTACAAGATAGAGGGTCAAAGGGTGAGAGTGGAGTATCGGGGAAGACAGTTTGTAATAAAGTCTTATATGGCAATTTGACTCGAAAGTAGGGCCCTGTCCAAAAGCGGTGAACCCAACATGGCCCTCATTCGCCAGATATAGAGAGAGTACTCATACAAGGGCGGATGAGGACCCTTGTATAAGCTGGAGTAACTCGAAAGTAAGGAAAATAAAATCCTGGCAGATCTAAAACAGAATTGCGAGTTTCTTGAGGCCACCGAACGCCGCTAGAAACTGAGATGTAATGTGAGGGTTTACAAAGGCGTTTGACTTGTTGTTCGTCATAGAACGCTACAGGCTTTATGGCAACTTCCTCGGGTGTAGAGAACCGGGTACTGAAAGAGAAGGAATATAATTACTTGAGTGTGTGTTTTAGAAAAGGGAGATTTTTAGAAAGTTGAGGTTTTTTAAAGATTTAATTTTCACAGAGATTGAGCGAGAGGACCCTAGTTTTATATGCAGCGTATCAGAGTGATAATAGGAAACGGATTATCTGCTCGTGATCTACACATTAGTAACAGAACGTGAAATTTATCTATTCAACAGATTGACGAGATATTAGAAATTCGGGTAAAGATTAGAAGACGAGAAGGCAATTTGAGAAGTAAAGAAGGATGAGAATTGGAAATGAGTTGAAGATGAATGGGTCGAGTCATCGGCATATACGAGTGGATATGGTTAGATGTGGCAGCTGTGAGTGAAGATCTATCTATATGAAGATAGTAGTGTAATAAGTTAGGTAGATAGACAGAACCTCGCATGAGGAAGCATAACAATTGAGCGGAAGCTCAAGATGAAGACAGGTTTCGCTCTCCGTCAACAAACGGCCGATATTGAGTGCTGTTTTGAGAGAATCTAGAACAAATAAGTTAGACAAAGAAGGAGGAAGACCCATATGGAAGGGGAGCTTGAGATGATGCGTGCCATAAATATGATACTCTTCATAGCATCACGATTAAGATTCTAACACACGGTCAAACTTATGATTTGACTAGGGTATGTGCTGCCAATCACGCAAAGATCTCACATAGCTTCCTAAGGGGGAATCACCATAAATCAGTAAGATAGGAAAAAAAAAAGAATATAAAATCCTCCATCGAATGCATCAGTCAGGAATCCACTAGAGAAGCTCGAAACGTACTGGCGATGGAAAAGAGTGTGATGAAACGACTCTCACAGATGATTGGTTTATGAAATGAGTGTTGAGTAAGAAGGTTTTCAAGATCTTAAGATTTTTTGAATAAGAAGTGAGAGACTATACGGCTGCGATTCTTTTCTACGGCGTGGCTCCCCATTCTTTTTCGGATTTCGGTTTGGAGACTGTGGCGGTGCTTCAACATTCTGGAGGGATAAGAAGTGTTTAGTATATCGAAGACCATAAGGAGAATAGTCGGTAGTTAAAATACGAGAGAGGGGCAGCACGGAAGAAACACACTCCCTTCAAACATATGGGTCTAAAATGTAGGTAATGCTCCCATCGGCAACCTCGCCTTGACTAACGTATCATACAGATTTCAGTGGAAGCAGCCATAGCACCCGATCAACTAATGTAAATCACAGGGGCTAACAGAAAAGGGCATGGGAGTGGCTACAAGGCTCGCATGGCAGCACGATAAATGTATCACAGGCTAAAGCATGGGACAATGAGAGGAGTAAGGAAGGTGGAATGAATTGCCCTGAATGAATATCAAAGCGATACACGGTGAGTAGATGAAAATAGGAGGCGGAGATTGTGCCTTTTATTGAGATTGCAACAGAAACGCATCGCATATTGATCACGAATAAGAGGAGGAAAGGATGATTTACAGAAGTTGTTAGAGATGTTTTTGGAATGAGGCAGAAGATTTTCAGTAGGAGAACGCAGAGAGGGTTAGCGACTTTTGCGTTTGATGAAAGCCCGCTTTGCCTGCGTCGAAGAGTATCCTCTGCAACGATTTCTAGCTGAATGGAATTGCAAGAGTGATGTGAAGAAAGATGAATTTTCACTCCGCGATAACAGACACTGTCTCTAGCGTGAATGGCCAGAGAACAGCACGATCGAACGATGGATTATGAAGGAGAGAGAATTTAGTCAGTCAGAAGAAGAGTATACCCTATTCTAGCACCACTTAATGCCACAGAGTTAAGTAGCTAAGCTTCTGCACAACTTGAAGAGTATGATAATATATATATATTAATTATATATTATTATATTTATATATACTATATATATATATATAATAATATATATATATAATATTAATTATATATATATATATAGTATTTATACTATATTTAATAATATAATATATTATATATAGTATATATCCAATATGAATAGTTTTCTAAACCAAAAGTATTCGTTTTATGAAAGAGCAAATGCAAAAACAAATGATCTGTTTTATTTTGATTTGAGTCAGCGAGGATTGAAAAGAAATTTGCATTCAAGAAAAGATCGAGTTTTCTCAGTCTTTTGTGGTCGGGAACCTTTTAAAATAAACATTAAGAAAATATTCTTTTGTTTTCATTGCTTTACTTTCTGGACGCGAAAGAAAACAGAAATGTATTCTTAAGATTGAGAAAGAATTCGATTGGAAAAAATGATTAAATTTTCTGATATGGTTTCAATACTTTTTATTTTTTTTATTTACATTTTGAACAATTTATTTTTAAAAATTTTCTCAGTTATATCTACTTATTTTTTTTACAATATTAAAAAGATATGCTTTGAACATTATTCATTATTTAAAAATTAAAAGATCAACTTTCTTTTTTGAAAAATATTTTAAGGACGTGTCATTTGTACTTCTTTAAAAATAACGAAATATTTAAATAAATTATTCGAGAATGAATTGAAAGCGATACTTTCTTTAAGATGCTCCAAGATATTTAGAGGAAGATTTTCATTAAATCTCTCAAGTTTATTAAAAGGTCAATTCCATCTTTAAATTATTCATCGATATTTTGAGAAAGATTGTCACAGAATCGATCAAGGATACATTGAGAGAAAATTTGTTCTAAGTGTAGACCCCTCAATGATATCTTGTGAGAGATTCTGCCCTTAAATCACTCAGGGATATTTGAAGGGAGAGTCTGTTCTTAAATTGCCAAGGATATTTAGAGGGAGATTCTGTCCTTTAAATGGATCAGGAAAGTTTTAAGGGGTATTCCGATATATATATATATATAATACTATATATATAATATAATATTTATATATTTATATATATATAATATATTTGGTTATATATATATTTTATATTATATATTAATAATAATATATATGATAAGATGTGTACTTATATTATCATATATAATATATATATATATATTATATATATATATAATTATATTTAATATACTATAGTATATATATATATATTATATGTTATTATATTTATATATA
>JABUQX010037432.1:22500-30000 GCA_015478945.1 Trachelipus rathkii | reverse complement strand
ATAAACTGTATAAAATGTCTAGGGTATGATTCACAATGTAGTTTTCCACTTTCTCAAATACGAAGCGTAGTGAAATCTACGAAGTCTTTTGATTCCAAAATTATTCCTGAGTCGCAGATGGACTCCTCGAATATCAATGATCAATTACTCTCAGTAAGTAAATTCCTTACAATAAATAATGGTTCCTTAATCCAGATGTAAGTCGTTCTCAATGTTACTAGACTCTCCTATAGCAAGTAACAGTTCCAATAAGTCTCTCGAAGTTGTATAACTTTTCTTCAAAATGTTCTAATAAATCTCACACTGATTGCTATCTAATCTCTTACAAAATTTTCTTCCGAATAATTACTTAGACTTTCTAATCCTTGTCCAGAGAACTATATTCTTTAGTAATCTTCTAATTCAAATGATAAATATCAAATCTTAATCCTTCTCACTGCCTTAGTAGTGCTGTAAGGAATTAGAACTTCTTCAATGATAAATATCCCAAAATAATAGAAAAGTCTTCAATAGTGTAATATTCAGTTACCGATGAGATTCTCAAAAACAATCGTAGAACCAATTATGGAACCCAACATAAAATCAATTATATGATCGAGACTGGAACCAGGTAATAACTTTTTTACTTCCATTTATAACTTTCCTTCGTATCCAAGATGCAGAGTGTAGAGTTATTTTATGAATCTTTTTTCCCATAAGACAATTTTATTTTCTAAATAAAAATTGTTCTTAAAAATATTTTAAAATAAAAATCTTAATTAATTCGTCTTCAAATAAAATTTATATATAAATCTATCACTTTTGTAAATAAATGTTTCTTCAAATCCTTTCAAATATAAATAATAAATTTTCCGCTTTGACGTGTGAAGCTCATAATTTTATCTCCCATATTCCTAATGGCATAACACACGCCCCCATTAAGAAAGAAAACAGGGGCTTTTCTTTCACTTAAAACAATTGTATTCTCATGCCCCGATCCTGGGTAGATAATCTGCGGCGGTATTTTTCATACCTTTAATCGATTCCAGCCTGAACTTGTATTTCTGCAGAAACAATGCCCACCTCATCACTTTTGCATTGACATACTTAGTTTTCTGCATGTAGATCAGTGGCTGATGGTCCGTCTGCAGGACAAACTCCTTCCCATATAAATAATTATCGAACTTACGCACACCAAATATTATGCCGAGCCCCTCTTTTTCTAACGTAGAATAAGCTTTCTCCCTGGTAGAAAGTTTCTTACTCGCGTACGCTATAGGGAACAGTCCGTCCTCGAACTCCTGCAGTAGTACTGCCCCTAAAGCCATATCGCTCGCATCTGTTTGTAGCACAAATGACTTGGTGAGGTTGGGAAGTCGTAGAATGGGTTTGCAGATCAACATATTTTTCAATGCTACGAACGCCTTCTCTTGGGCTGTTTGCCATACTACTTTATTCGGTTGCTTATTTTTTGTCAGGTCAGTTAACGGAGCAGCTATTGTTGAATAATTGGGTATAAAATTCCTGTAAAACCCTGTCAGTCCCAGGAATGATCTGACCCCTTTCTTGGTGCGTGGCCTCTCTGCGTCTCTGATCTTTTTTATATTATCGTCTTGTAGACCGACGACTCCTTCGGTCAGCTTATGGCCGAGAAACTCTAGGTCCTTAACGGCTATCTCGCATTTTGACGGTCTGAGAGTTGCGCCAACGTACGCCAGTCTATTCAACAATTCCCTAATTTCGATTACGTGGTCCTCCCAGGTTTCTGTATGAACGATTATGTCGTCCAAGTAACTATCTGTACTCTTCATACCCCTGAGTATTTTCCTCACGGCCCTAACTAGTGTGGCGCCTGCGTTTACCAGACCAAACGGCATCCTAAGGAATTCATAATGTCCGTCTGGCGTTACAAAAGCTGTTTTAGGTACGTCTCCACTCCTTACTGGGATTTGCCAGTAACCTTTACTGAGGTCAATCTTTGAAAAGTATTTATCCTTCCCGAACTTTGTGAAGATCTCTTCTGTCACGGCCATCGGTTCAGGGTCGAACAACGTGACCTGGTTTAACTTCCGATAATCTGCACAAACACGATTGGATCCGTCCTTCTTTTTCACCATGACTATGGGTGATGCGTAGGGGGAATCAGACTCTCTTATCACTCCCATTTTCAGCATCTCACTGACCTCTTTTTTGAGTGTTTCTCTCAGCGCATACGGTATGGAGTACGGCTTACTCTTAATAGGGACTTGGGACGTCAAATTTATTTCGTGCTGCACAATGTCCATTTTTCCTGGTAGGTCGGTAAATACATGTTTGAATTCGCTTAATATCTCTTTTATTTCTGACCTCTTGTCTTCTTCTATTTCTGGCCCTATTTTGATATCCTTGACGCTTTCCTTAGGCGTGCAGCTTCCTAGGACAATCACGTCCTCTCCTAGATCGATGTCTTCCTTCTCACATTCTTCGAAATCGACCACACCTACGCACGCGATGTGTACGGCATCCGGCGTTTCTTCGTTCCTTTTATTGTATATCTTTAACAGGTTCGCATGATACGTCCTGACCTTCTCATTGACTTTCACCCTATAATCGTTTTCGCCAATTGTACCGACGACCTCGTAAGGTCCCTTCCACTGCATCAGTAGTTTATTACTTTCAGTGGGCAGTAATATCAATACGGAATCGCCTATTTCGAACCTTCTTTCCTTAGCGCTCCTATCGTAGTAATGTTTATAGCGATTCTGGGCCTTTTCTAATTCTGACGATGCTATCTTTAAAGTCTCCTCCAATTTTTCCCTTAACTTGAATACATAGTGATAGCTGTTCGTCACCTCATCTGGCTGCCGTTCATTAACCCAAATTTCTTTCATTATCTGCATGGGTCCTCTCACAGTTCTCCCATACAACAATTCGAAAGGCGCAAATCCGGTACTTTCTTGCGGCACCTCACGGTAAGCGAATAGTAAAGGATTTATAAATTTATTCCACCTTCTAGGTTGTTCACTACAGAGCCTTTTTAACATCCTTTTCATCGTTCCGTTGAACTTTTCAACCAGGCCGTTACATATAGGGTGATATGGACTCGTGCTTAACTGCTTCACATTTAATAACCTGGACACCTCCTTCATGCACCGCGATACAAACTGAGTCCCCAAGTCGGTTAATATTTCATCTGGTACCCCAATTCTAGAGTACAAGTCCACCAGGGCTTCCGCAACCGTCTCTGTATCAATATTCTTTAATGGTACCGCTTCAGGGTACCTCGTGGCATAATCAACAAGAGTGAGAATATACCTATGTCCGTCCTGAGAAGATGGCACAATTGGACCCACAAGATCTACCGCCACCCTTTTAAACGGGGTCCCTATAAGTGGAACTTTCGTCAATGGCGTTTTTACCACCTTTCCTTTCGGCACCGTCTTCTGACAAATGTCGCACGAATGACAGAATCGGGATACATCCTCGTTCATCCCAGGCCAGTAGAACTCTGAGAGTACCTTATCTGTCGTCTTTTTGATCCCGAGGTGTCCTCCCATGATGCTATCGTGCGCCATAATCATTACTTCATTCCGTAATTTCTTCGGTACAACAACTTGCTCGCTCGGACCTTCTTTATCTTGTTTACACCTGTACAAGATTCCTTTCTTTACGTCGTAATACGATCGTCTTTCTTCTTTACCTTCCATCTCACTCAAGACCCTACATCTGTTCAAAGTCTCATCATCTCGCTGAAATTCAATGAACTTTTCGCGAGTGATTTTGTCATCACTTGCCTGTTGAGCGTTTTCTGGCGTAATTGGCCTTTCATTGTGCGAACTACTCGCGCGCGATACATCCACTTGGTCGACGGGATGTTCTAATATATCGTTGAACTGTGTAGTTTCTTCCGACCGTGAGTCTATTGATTCGCCAGCACATGACACTATCGCTTGACTGTCAAGATGCCCCGTCATGTCACCATGAGCTTCAGCTGCTTCTCCCAGAGAACTGTTCGCTGCCCTCGCGCGCGATACCATCTCCTTATGTGCAGGATCCTCTGCATTCCTCGCTCCTGGAATATTTCCTATTATCAAGTCATATATGGCATCGTCTAGGGCTATGGCTTCCACACGACCTGTATAATATGGCGTAACGACGTCGATCATAACAACGGGTGCATCTCTGATCGTGTTGTCGATCATTAATATCTGTTTCCTCTTCCCAGTTCTCTGGTCTGCCGTCGTATATTTCTTTTTAACAATGACAGAATCACAGCCGGTGTCCCTCAATACATTCGCTGCCATACCATTAATCTTTCCGTCAACAACGGGCATCATTGAATTCAAGATGTTAGGTCTTACATTATCACTCTTTACACATGCGACTCTGACGACAGGAATCATTCTGCCGCATGCTAAAGCAATCTCGTTATTGTTGTTCACGTGTTTCATGAGGTCGGAGTCTTTATTGACACTAATATTTCCATGAGACGTTGTAATGTCAGAGGCGGTTTCCTTATCCCACTGTTTAACTTCAGCTGTTATGGCAGCAGCTGCCCTTTTGGGTCCTTCTCTCCAATTGTTGTTGGAATGGTTATTGTTATAGTTCTTGTATTGGTCGTCTCTCCTATAGGGACTGTAATTTTTACAATCAAATGCCTTGTGCCCTTTCTTCCCACACTTGAAACAAGTGGACTGATATTTGGGTCTATCGGTACCTTTAAAACTTTCGATGGTATCTTTCTTCTCTTCCTTAGAGGATTCTTCTCTACTACTCATTGATGTCAAATTTTTGTTGTGGGCCAGGAGATAGTTCTCCGCCTCTTGAGCAATGACATCTAATTTATTAACCTTCCTTTCCCGTAAAAATGTTGCCAGTTCTTTCGGGCAAGTGTTAAGAAATTGCTCAGCTACTATCAGATTGATGATATCATTAAAATCCTTATTTATCTCCGCCAGATCTGTCCATTTCATGACGTAGTTCTTTAGCCTATCTATGAATTGTATGGGCCTTTCATCATTATATGCTTTCGCACTCCTAAATTTTATTCGATAGCCATCCTCCGTCAAATTGTAGCACAGTAGAAGGGCATTCTTCAATTTATCGTAGTCTTTCGAATCTTCTTTAGGAATGCGGGAATATGCAAGTAAGGCTTTCCCTGTTAACAAGGCGCTAAGGTGAGATGCCCAATTCCTTTTGTCCCATTCATTAATCTCCGCAAATCTTTCGAAGCGTTCGAGGTAGCAGTCTATTTCATCTCTGTTGTCTGCAAAAGGAGGGAGCTTAGGCACTCTTGCCTTAACATCATGATTGTTTGCAGCTTGTTGTTGGTTATTATTGCCTGCTTGTAATTCCATTCTCCTGAGCTCTAGTTCATGCTCTCTTTGTCTTTCTTCTCTTGCAGCTTCTCTTTCTGCTGCTTCTCTGTCGGCTTCCCTCTGTCTTTCTGCCGCTTCTCTGTCGGCTTCCCTCTGTCTTTCTGCCGCTTCTCTTTCTTCTCTGGCAGCCTCTCTTTGTCTCTCTGCTGCTTCTTTAGCAGCCTCTCTTTCAGCAGCTTGTCTGGTAGCTTCTCTCTCTGCTGCTTCTTTGGCAGCTTCCCTCTGTCTCTCTGCTGCTTCTATATGTTCCTTTATAAATTCCCTTGCCTCTTTTCCCTTTAGTCCAAGATCTTGGGCGATCTTTGCTAATGCCGCACAATCCATATTAATAAGGTAAATTTTAATAGAGGCTGACACTTTAATATCTGTATCACAAGAGTTGTCTTTACTTTGAATGACGACTGTGATATTCTTTTAGGAACTGTTCCAAATAAGACCACTGATATATTCCTTTTCTTCAGAAGCAAATTCAGACAGAGTCTTCAATTTATTGGTCTCAGTATTTCCTTTTAGAAAATATTCCGGACAGAGCCTCCAATTTATGTCACAAGATGGGGTTTCCGTCAATAACAGAGTGACATTTCCCGAGTTCGTTTATTAAACAATACAAATCAAAATAGAATAAACTGTATAAAATGTCTAGGGTATGATTCACAATGTAGTTTTCCACTTTCTCAAATACGAAGCGTAGTGAAATCTACGAAGTCTTCTGATTCCAAAATTATTCCTGAGTCGCAGATGGACTCCTCAAATATCAATGATCAATTACTCTCAGTAAGTAAATTCCTTACAATAAATAATGGTTCCTTAATCCAGATGTAAGTCGTTCTCAATGTTACTAGACTCTCCTATAGCAAGTAACAGTTCCAATAAGTCTCTCGAAGTTGTATAACTTTTCTTCAAAATGTTCTAATAAATCTCACACTGATTGCTATCTAATCTCTTACAAAATTTTCTTCTGAATAATTACTTAGACTTTCTAATCCTTGTCCAGAGAACTATATTCTTTAGTAATCTTCTAATTCAAATGATAAATATCAAATCTTAATCCTTCTCACTGCCTTAGTAGTGCTGTAAGGAATTAGAACTTCTTCAATGATAAATATCCCAAAATAATAGAAAAGTCTTCAATAGTGTAATATTCAGTTACCGATGAGATTCTCAAAACAATCGTAGAACCAATTATGGAACCAACATAAAATCAATTATATGATCGAGACTGGAACCAGGTAATAACTTTTTTACTTCCATTTATAACTTTCCTTCGTATCCAAGATGCAGAGTGTAGAGTTATTTTATGAATCTTTTTTCCCATAAGACAATTTTATTTTCTAAATAAAAATTGTTCTTAAAATTATCTTAAAATAAAAATCTTAATTAATTCGTCTTCAAATAAAATTTATATATAAATCTATCACTTTTGTAAATAAATGTTTCTTCAAATCCTTTCAAATATAAATAATAAATTTTCCGCTTTGACTTGTGAAGCTCATAATTTTATCTCCCATATTCCTAATGGCATAACACACGCCCCCATTAAGAAAGAAAACAGGGGCTTTTCTTTCACTTAAAACAATAGTCTTCTCATGCCCCGATCCTGGTTAGATAATTTCAGTAGTTCAGACCTGCTCTCCTCTTGTTGTCATACTCCATGTTTCCGCCCCATACAGAAAAACAGGTGTTAAAATACACTAGAAATATATATATATATATATATATATATATATATATATATATATATATATATATATATATATATATATATATATATGTATATATGTAAAAAATATATATATATATATATATTTTATATATATATATATATATATATAAATATATATTTATAAATATATATATAGATATATATATATATATATATATATATATATATATATATTATATATATATATATATATATATATATATATATATATATATATATATATGCTATATATTATATATATATATATATATTATTATTTCATATATATATATATATATATATATATACATATATTATTATATATATTATATATTATATATATATATATATATTATATATTATTATATATTATTATTATTATTATATATATATATATTATTATATATATATATTATATATTATTATTTATATATATATATATATTATATATATATAATAATA
>JABUQX010037432.1:0-2500 GCA_015478945.1 Trachelipus rathkii | reverse complement strand
ACTCTCGACTCTAAACCCCTCCCCCTCCTCTCTTTCCTCCTCCTCAAACACTAACAACGTGTATGGCTCTTAGCCTGAATTTATTTTATAGCCCTTTGTCCACCACCATTCTCTCAAACACTCCCTCACCAAGATACTCAGCCTTCCGCGTTCTTCGCCACTAGGGCAGTATCATCCGCAACAGTATCATATTCACTTCCCTTCTATCATTTCCATTCATCAACCCCCCTCCCCTTCCTCACCATTCCTCTGCAAACACTCTCCATAAACAAAATGAATAGCCACGCGGACATTACACACCCTGCCTCAATCCTCTCACCACCCAACATTCACTCTCCCTTTCTTAACCTCTACACACACATTCTACTATTCCTATAAAAGGTCCTAATACCTTTACCTAATTTACCCCCCACTCCATTTTCCTCCACACCCTCCACAATTCACCCCTCTTCACTCTATCATATGCTTCTCAAGATCTAAAAAACACCCATACACTTCCCTTCTCTCTCACTATTACTTCTTCCTCCACAAGCATCTTTCGTTGTAAACACTGGGTCACCCACACCCTCTTACCTCCCTAAAATCCTCCTTGGTCTTCCCGCCCATTCTCCCATCCGTTTTAAACCTTCACTCTCTCAATCAAATTATTCTCAATACACTTTCCCATACCAACACTTAAAAGACACTATACCTCGGAGTTAAATTCCCACAATTCCATCCATCCCCTTTCCCCTTATACAGGGAACCAAACAACCATCCTCCAATCCTGTGTACGTCACCACTCCTCCAAATATATTATATAATCCTGTATAGCCATTCCCCACCCCGTTATATATACCTCCCTTCTGCACATTTCCATTTCCTTCACCCATCAGAACCTGCGGGACTTCCTTTTTCTTCCTTATATTCAAGGCCCATAATTATAATTTCCTCCATTTGTATTTCATCCTCCCCCTCCCTCCCCAATTCACTCCCCACCCTCACCTCTTGCAAATCTTTCCCCCCCCCCCCCCCCCCCCCCCCTCCAAAAACCCCTAAAATACTCCCCCCACCCCCCCCTCACCCTATCCTCTCCTCCTATCCACTTCCCATCTCCTCTTAATCCCCTCCCCCAACCCCTCCTTCTCCTTCCTTTTTTTATTTACTTCTTTCCAGAACATCTTGTTCCCCGAATTCAAATTTCCCGTCACTTTTCTACCACCATTCATCATTTTGTCTCGTTCTCTTCAGTCCTCTGCCCACCGTTCCCTCTTTGGCTTCACACTCTAACCCTTCTATATTCCTCCCAGCTTTCCTCTCTCCTACTTCCCAACCATTTCACATAAGCCTCCTTTTTCCTTTTCACCACCTCCTTCACCTCCTCACTCCACCATTCACTCCCTTTCCTTCTGCTTGCCCCCACCCTTTTTACTCCACATACCCTTCTAGCCTCTTCACATACTGCCTCTTTAAATCTCATTTCCACACTCCCCCTCACCTCCCCAATTCCCGTCCTTCTCACGTCTCTCCACCTATCTCCATACCTCTCCTAAACTCCCGCTTACACACTGTCTCCTCCAATTTTTCAACCTTTTCACCTCTACTCTCCTCTTTTCTCCCCTTTCCTTCACCGTCACCTCTCCTCCCACCCTTCTAGCAACCACCAACAATAGGATCGATATCCCCCTCCCCGCCCTCTAAATACATTTACATCTAGTAACTCTGCCTCTTATCCTTCCCATTTACCACACAATAATCCATAGTTAGCGCCCTCCCCCGCGTATATCCTCACTCTTCCCCAATGGAATACCTATGATCTTTCACTTTTTTGAACCAAGTATTCCCACTATCATTCTTCTTTCAACCACACAACTCTAACAGACTTTCTCCATTAACATTCCTCTTCCCTACCCCAAATGGTCCTATTATTCTTCCCACCCCCTCCCTTCCCACTCCTGCATTCAAATCTCCAAATAAACAAATTTTATCTCCCCGAAACTTTCCCAACACTCATTCAACTCACTCCAAAATCTTTCTCTCTTCTTCTCCCTCGCTCCATTCACTGGGATGCGCTTTAAAACCACCTTCCACCCCGAATCACGTTATACCACATACTCGAAACTCACCTGTGCACCCCTTACCTTACCCACACGTCTTTCCTCATACTATTCTCACCCCTTCCTTCGCCCTTCACTCTCTCCGTCACCCCAGATACTCATTACCCTTGTATATTTCCAATAATCCATTCCTCTTTTCCCGTAACATTAGTTATCAGTTAACTCTAAGCACATCCAACCTTTTTTCTTCAAACACATAACCCCACTTCCTCCCTCTTCAAATCCTGTTACCCCTCTCATTCATACATCCCACCCTATATACCTCTCTCCTCCCCATCTTTTCCCTTCTTCTATATCTATACACACTCAGGCTGCATCGCTTTGTGGACTCCACCTAGCACTCCAACACCCTTCCCAACACTAGGGCCCACCCGACTCACCAAATATACACAATAATCGGTGTG
>JABUQX010037431.1:10000-15000 GCA_015478945.1 Trachelipus rathkii | reverse complement strand
TATAACATATAATTATAATATATTAGATATATATCATATATATATATACATATATATATATACGTATATATTAACTTAAATGTGTTATTTAAAATTAGTTGGTGAGTTACATGTACCAAGTTTTAAAATTTAAAAAAACAGTGTAATTATTAAAAAACGCTCTCAAATGATACGAATTTTAAACTTGTTATTAATTGCAACAACGAATAGTTGGAAATTCCCACCATCCCGCACCAAAACAAATATACTATTAAATCAATAATAAAACACATCGTTCTTGTTTACCCGAGGGTATCCGTTAAGTGTAAAAAAAAAAAATTCACATTTGGCACCTTACAGTCCTCACTCGGAGTAAGCGGCATCTTTGATTTATCAAAAAAACTGTAAATTTTCAACAAGAATCAACAGCACCAACAACACACAGACCCCAACCAAAAACAAACACACACCCCCACAAACCACAGACCACCAAACAACGACACAAAAAACACACCATCATCCCAACACGCGCCACACAACCACCGGCAAACCACAACACAACCGACAAACAACCACCCAAGAACACCAAAGGCCAGCCGCACAGGGAATCAGCCAGGGGAGCGAAGACTGATGGGGTGTTAACAATTTAATTTTTTAAAAAGCATGTATAAGTTTTTTTTTTTTTTGTTTTTTTAATCTTCCGGGTAAAAACAGAACCAAAACACACAACAAACAGGCCACGGTTAAAAATGATCTTCAAACAACTGACTAATTTAAACCATGACACTAATTCGATCACAACAGATCAAATCACGCAAAAGACGAACAACAACACCCGCGATATGTTAAACCTGTTATAGTTTTTTAGTTACATGCCTAGGACCGCCTTACTTTCGGGCACAGAAGCCAGCACCAGATGCCTGACACACCACTCCTAATGATATATATAATAATCACCTAACTACGTATATAACTATATAAATATATATATACTATATATATAATATACTATATATATATAATATAATAGTAATATATCGATATATATATAAAACACTATATATATATACATATACTATGTCACATATACATATATACAAATACATATAATATATAATAATAATATTATATATATATATATATATAGATATATATATAATATATATAGGTATAGGTATATGATATAGTGATAGGATATAATAATATATAATATATATTATAAGTGAGGTATATAGGGTGATAGGAGTGTGGATAGTGGATATATGTATGTAGGTTAGTAATATATAGTGATATATATATATAATAATTGAAAAAATTCATATTGTAGTTTATATGTAAGAGTCCTGATTGTCAGTATGGAGGTTAGAGATTATGATGCTAGGTTATGATATATATATAAGGTGATAGGGGTATGAATAGTATATATATATATATATACAATATAGATATAATAATATATATATATATGAGGTATATAGTAGTGGGAATATATTAATATATATATGATATGAGGTAGCGAATTATAATATATAAAATTATATATATTTATAATATATATATATATATATAATATATAAATATATATATATATATAATATATATATATTATATATATATATATATAATGATATTTTCATACAAAATAACATCATATTTATACACAGATATATAAATATATATATATATATATATATATATATATATATATATATATATATATATATATATATATATATATAATATATATATATATATATATATATATTATTTGTATTTAAAATAAGATATATTAAATATTGGTGTGTGTGTGTGTGTGTTGTTGTGTGCCTCATTTAAAAATGAGTCCCCTTCCCGAATTTTATCAAACTTTCTGAAATTGCTTAGAATGTATTATAATCAATAACAAAGTTTATAAAAATTCTAGAAATTATGAAGTAGCATGTTCCTATAGACATTAAAGGGGTTAATTTACCTGAAATTGTTAAACAAAATTATTCCTTTTTGATCCAATTTTGGGCTCTGGCTGAGCCCCATTTTCAGCCCCACCTAAAAATGGACAAAAAATTCGGAATTTTCAGCCGATTTTGACTATATAAACACCAAAATGTAGCTTTTTTTGCCCTCTAAAACGTTGATTTCCGGTGTTTTTCTGTGACTGTAGTCATTCTTTCAGAATTTTCAATTTTTCAAAATTCATGAAAAATGTTTCTGACATTTTTGGCATCAACTTCCAGAATTTTTTACAAAATGACTTCAAACTTGAAATATGCATAGATAGGTCCATTATCTAAAAAAGTACAGAAGTACTTTTTCGATTTTTTGAGTTTTGTGCTCAGCGTTGTCCAATTTCCAAACTCACTTTTTTTGGATTTTGAAATGAAAAATTGAGATAAATTTTTTTCTGTTTGGGCGAAGTGGATGAAATTTTCAGGGCATATGAAGTCGGGGGAGCGGCACATTTTTTACTTAAATAATTTCTTTATATATGCATTAGTTTTGGATTTGTTAATGGAACAAATTTTAAAAAAAAAAAAAATTTTGGGAAATTTTTTAAAAATTTTCTTTCGAGTATACAAAAAAATTATCTAAGTAAAAACGGTGTATCTGGCCCAACTATACAAGCCCTGAAAATTTGATGTTGATCGGATAAGTAGAAAAAAAAAATATATCAATATTTCACTTTTTCAAAAATTTAATCGTTCCAAAAAGTGAAATATTGAAATATTTTTTTTCCTACTTATCCGATCAACATTCAAATTTTCAGGGCTTGTATAGTTGGGCGAGATACACCGTTTTTACTTAGATAATTTTTTTGTATACTCGAAAGAAAATTTTTAAAAAATTTCCCAAATTTTTTTTTTTTTGAAAATTTGTTCCATTAACAAATCCAAAACTAATGCATATATAAAGAAATTATTTAAGTAAAAAATGTGCCTCTCCTCCGACTTCATATGCCCTGAAAATTTCATCCACTTCGCTTAAACAGAAAAAAATTTATCTCAATTTATCTAAATTTTTCATTTCAAAATCCAAAAATAGTGAGTTTGGAAATTGGACAACGCTGAGCACAAAACTCAAAAAATCGAAAAAGTACTTCTCTACTTTTTTAGATAATGGACCTATCTATGCATATTTCAAGTTTGAAGTCATTTTGTAAAAAATTCTGGAAGTAGATGCCAAAAATGTCAGAAACATTTTTCATGAATTTTGAAAAATTGAAAATTCTGAAAGAATGACTACAGTCACAGAAAAACACCGGAAATCAACGTTTTAGAGGGCAAAAAAAGCTACATTTTGGTGTTTATATAGTCAAAATCGGCTGAAAATTCCGAATTTTATGTCCATTTTTAGGTGGGGCTGAAAATGGGGCTCAGCCAGAGCCCAAAATTGGATCTTGCCCTTATGTAAATAGTTCTTGAAATATTTGAAATACACATCGTCAGAACAATAAATACACAAATGTGTTTCCATTTGAAAGGGAATAATAAAATACGAGAAAACGATTTGAGAGGAAGTCATTTAAGTGTTGTAATTGAGAGGATAATAAGTTAATTTAATCAAGGTTATGGTTGTGAGTGAGGACAGTCATCAGTGTGAAGTTATGTTAGATGGTGAGCAGCTTTAATAAGTGTCTGAGTTTAAATATTTAGGTTATATGTTGGATGAGAAAGGAACGGATGATGCAGAGTGTAGTAGGAAAGTGTGAAGGGGCAGGAAGTGCTGTTGCAATTAAAATCGTTGGTGAATGTAAAAGGACTAAGTCTGGAGTGCGCTAGGGTCTTGCATGATGGTATGTTGTTACCTGTGTTACTGTATAGTAGTGAGACTATGGTCTGGAATAAGATGATTATTTAAAAATCAAATACAATGTGTTAGATGGACAATCTTAGGAGCGTGCTAGGTGTGAGAAGAATTGATAAAATGAGGAATGAACGTATTATAGACATGTGTGGTGTGAATAAAGGGGTAAATGAGAGAATAGATTAAAGTATGTTGCGATGGTTTAGTCATGTGGACAGGATGAGTGATAGTCAGCTGGTTAAGCGGATGTATAGTGGTGAGTGTGTTGGGAACTGTCCGGCTGGGAGACCGAAGAAAAAGTGGATTGAGTCTGTAAAGGAATGTCTGCCGGAGAGAATGTGAGTTTGGCAAACGCAGAGAAGAAAAAGGTGCTTGATAGGACGAGTAATGGAGGGGTTTGCGAAGGGTATGGTTGTTGGCCCACCTGGGCCAGGGATGAACCCTACATTTGATGATTTACCATAGTGAGGATTCGTCGCGGTCCCATGAAGCTCTAAGGTGTATTTTCTGTCTGCGACGAGTTCTTACCAATTCATGGTACAGGGGGGCGGATGGCTAGGCTTTCTTTCAACTTTTGTCAATTCTTCTACATGCTTTTCTTTTCCGAATGCAATGTAACGCACCTTTACACCCAGTCTTGGAAGAAAAAGGTAGATGAAGAAGAAGATAAATATATATATAAAATATATATATAATATATCATAATATATATATATATATATATATATATTATATATATATATATATATATATATATATATATATATATATATATATATATATATATATATATAATATATATTATATATATAATATATATATATATATTTCAATTTATACTCATAAAATACAACATTAACTCACAAAGTACGAAGCAATAGGAGAAGGAATTCAGCAATGATATTTCTTAGCTAAACATATGGAGCTTGTTAAGATTTTGGAACGGTTATTTTAATTTTCAAATTTTCAAAGATTTTATCAGATTATGAACAACATATTTATAGTTATTACAACTTATAAAGTAGGTCCTAAACTATTAAATACATCTGTTCAAATAAGAAATTTGTCCCCTGCTTGAAAAAGTGGGCTGCTTGGAAGGGAAAAAATAATTTCCTTTGAAAACTCAACAATAATTAATACATACATAAAATATTAATGACAACCATATCGATAATAATTAATAACAGCAAGAATAATAGGAATATAATCTGAAAATATAT
>JABUQX010037430.1:10000-12500 GCA_015478945.1 Trachelipus rathkii | reverse complement strand
TTATCACCGTAGCTTTTCAACCTATATGCCGAAGTAATAATGAGAAAGCCAATACCAGAATACATCGGTATTGGAGTGAATATTGACGGTTGGAACATAGGTAACCTTATGGTATGCTGATGACACAATGCTACTGGAAGAAAGCAAGCAATATTGGAACGACTTATCTTGAAGGTTAAAGAAAAAAGAGAGAAGGTAGGTCTAAGCCTGAACATAAAGAAAACAAAAATTATGACAACCTCCGAAAACGGCAGATGTTGCATAAAAATGAACGGTGATGAAATTGAGACAGTCCAAGACTTCATATTTCTTGGCTCCAGAATTGACCAAAGTGGGAACATTATATCAGAAATCAAGCGACGATTGGCTCTTAGATGGAGTGGATGATGAGCATGAATATCATCTGGAAAAGTAGAAACATCAGCAATGCAACCAAGACCAGGCTAATTGGCGCGATCCTTTTCCCAGTAGCTTCCTACGGATGAGAGACCTGAACGGTTAGGAAGAGAGACAGGAGAAGAATGAGGTACTGAAGATGGGTTTTGCACATTTCTTGGTCAGCAAGGATTGCCAACGAGGAGGTTGTGGATCGCATCAGGCCAGAGACCTCTCTGAAAGTCAGGATCACCAATCAAAGGTTATCGTACTTCTGACATGTTATGCGCAGTGACGTGACTCACTGGAGAAGTCACTCATGTTGGGAATGATGAATGGAAGTAGAAAGAGAGGAATACCAAAAACCCGTTGCGAGATCAGGAAGTAGTAAAGAACAGATTCTGGAGAGTGTTGATCCATGAGTGACCGGAAATCGGCTTCGAATTGAATGGAATGATTTAATATATATATAGTATATATATATTATTATATATTAAAAATATATATATAATATATATAATATAATATATATGATATATATTATATATATATATATATATATATTAGCATATAGAACATAAAAAATCATTTTACAAATTATAGAATATTGGAATTACTTATTTATTTATACTATCACCATATCCTCATGGCTGCAAGTGTTTTGGTGGTGATAATCATTACAAATTTTTCCCACATTCACGAAAAAATAAAATAGAGGTTTCAGCCCCTTGATGACCGTATTAAGAAAAATTTGAACATTCTTCGGTATGATTCGAATCCTTTGAGAAACGCAGCTTCATCTTCTACATGTACTTTATTATTTTAAATCTTTCTTTCTTTTATTTAATTTTTTAAGAATATTAAAAATTTTCCAAACAAATGAGCTTCTACATTTCAAAAAGCTCCAAGAATTCAAATGAAATGAATTTAATGTATAAAATTTTAACACTTTCGAATCCCGAACTTCGTAAAATGATTGTTTATCCTGATTAGTGTTATTTAGATTAGCTTTAAGCAAAAGCGACTCCTCCTTGAAACATAGTCAAATCACTTCTTGAAAGACCTTCAGATTATTATCGTCCATCCATAGGTGGGCTTATCACGATAAATGTATCGCGAATTTATCGCGATAAACGGTTTCGGTTATCTGTATCCGATAAATCTTTTTACCGATAACGTTTACTCCGAAATTTTTGTTCCCAACTACCGGATAACTAGTTATGGCGATAATTTATTCGGATAATGGTTTCGGGTATCGCTGAATCCGATAATCTTTTATCAGTAATGGGCTATCGCGATATTTTTGTTATAATATATAATATATCAATATATATTATATATTATATATATATATTATATAATATTATATATATATATATATATATATAGATATAATAATTATGTGGTATATAAATATAGATATTTAAATATAATCGCTCGCATCGTTATTTGGCTGTGTAACGTCTGCGCCATGTGCTTCACACTGCTGTATTTAACTACAACCAGCTTTCTGGAGCTTATCGTTAACGTCATGCTTAACGTACCTGTCGGCAGCGGTAAAAATGAATCACGCTCTCGGTCCTGTCCGTATCCGAAGCCTGCGTGTACTCCAGTCGTTTGGGCACGGGTTCATTGCGTATCAGCAGCTGCGAAAGGATCGTAATACTATTCTTTACTGCCAGTGGATCAGATATTCGTGAATCAAAGCTTATACGTGGTCTCGTCGCCCTAATGTGTTGATTACGAGGACACTCTCCATAGAATTTTCTCCTGGTGGCGAACTATATATAATATATCATATATATATATAGATATATTGACATTTATGTCAAATATGCTAGCTGGTAAATAAACAATATTAGCGAGACGTTTATTTCAATTACGTTATATATTGTCACGTTTTTAGCTGTGCAGAGTAATGCTTTCCGATTTTTAAAAACTAGCTGTTAGAATAATATTCCTTTTCCAACCAGGTCATGGCACCAGTTGCCGTTGCACTGGATCAAATCAAGGGGAAAAACAGTGCTATCTGGGCTGCTTGATCCCCACCTCATTGTGACAAAAAAAAAGCTGATTGACTTGAAAGACCAATGCCAATCTCCAGTTCTGTGAACCCCTGGTCAAT